>JAJJMA010190736.1:18051-29926 GCA_023529015.1 Papaver nudicaule | reverse complement strand
GTTTATTCTGCTTTTTGTTCTCCAAAAATCCTCTTCAATGTCCTTCCAACTTTGAAGGTTTAATTCAAGCTCTTTGATCTCAGCGAAAGGTCTTAAATTCCTTTTGGAGAGAGCTTCAATTTTGTTCTGAATTTTCTTAATGTTGTGGGTTATATTCCCAAAAACATTCTTGTTAAAATCTTTTAGATCTGTTTTCACATTTGTCAGTCTTTTTGTTACACTGAAACTTATTTAACCATTACAATGCTTCTCCCAAGCTTCTTTGATTATGTTCTTACAATTAGGATGGGACATCCATCCTCCAAAGTATTTGAATGGATAAGCACCATCCTTCCAGTTTGGATTTGTTTTAAGGATAATGGGACTTTGATCAGACCCTCTAGCAACAAGATGGAAAATTGTAGATTTTGGGAATCTTTCAATCCATTCTTCATTGCCCAAACCTCTATCCAGTCTTTCCTCTATTCTGTGAATATCCCCTCTTTGGTTACACCAAGTGTAAGGATACCCAGAGAAATTAAGGTCTTGGAGCTCACAATCAGAAATGATTTACTTGAAGATATCAGCCTCTTTGATATCAAATTGTTTAAGGCCTTTCTTTTCAGAGGCATAAAGAACCACATTCAAATCACCAATCATGAGCCAAGGGAGATCTATAGAGGGAGCCATAGTAGGTAACAGGGACCAAGATTCCACCTTGTGGGTGGGATAAGGACTACCATATAGCGATGTTATCATGAAAGGTTGAGAATTGTTACCTTCCTTGATGATTGCATTTATTTGGTTGTCCTCCCAACTCTCAATGGTCACAGAGAGATGACTTTTCCAAATTATGGCCATGCCTCCTGCTTGACCAACAGGTGGGACTAACCAGTAATTTTGTATATTAAGTTTTCTAAGAATTTTTACCATGTTATGGGATTGTTGTTTGGTTTCACTAAGACAAACTATGTCAGGATTTTCCTTGTTTAGAAGGTCATTTAGATGACTCTGAGTGTCTTGGAATTCCAACTAAGAATACTAAAGAATTCCCAAAAAATAAGATATTTCAGGGTAGTTCTTTTCTATATTCACATGAGTATTATGAAGCAGAAGGTTATTTCTAATCTTAGCAGGATATATCTTGCAGGTGATTAAGGAATTTCTTATGTTGAAATTGTAAGAAGATGGTTTTTGAATTACCTCCATAGCTTTCTCCAGATTTTCCTTTCCCCCCTTTGTAATCTTGGTGCTTAATTTTTTTCCATCCTTGATGTATCTCTGATTGATCTCTTCACAATCAACGAATCCTCTTTCCTGAGCATGGACATGCTTATCGATTTCTGAGCTTCGATTAGAATCCACACCTTTGGATGGGATAGGATTCATTCCTCTTTCATCTGACACTGGCAGATGATTGAAATTTGTGCTTTTATTTTCCAGATCCACAGAATTGTTGATTTCCATATTAGAGTCACCACCGGTGTTGATTGTAGCGGCGTTGAAGACCCATGATTGGACAGCTCTCATGGCGATGATGTGGTCGGTGCAAGTAGTAGTGAGGTGGTGTGGATGATGGTACCGATCAGACACGTTGGTTTTGAGATAGATCGTCACACATTTGTCATGTGAATGAGTAACTTTGAGTTGAAGGTGGCATAGCTTATGGGCCTTTTCAAATTTGAGAAGATAGACCCAGTAAGTCCAGCCCTTAATAATTCCCACGTACTCAATTTTTTGCCATGTCTTCTTCTTAGAATAATAATTGCTTGTGACCATGTAATACAGCCGTTGGGATATCCGTTGGAGTGCCACGTGGGAGCTGTATGTGATAGCAAGATTCAGTCTTCGATTGACCGATTTCGCACCCCTGCTGAGCCTGTTGAACTCAGTATGTGACTCAGCCTTCAGAATTATAGAGTTTCGATCGAATGTGTTCCCCTTCCATTGATGTCTGAAACCATCTAGATCCCCGGAAACCATTGAATCCAATTTTTCCTTAGAGCGAAGACGTTTATTTCTTTCATCAGAGATTTTAATTAAATTTTCTACATTGAGCGAGTCATCGGCTTTCCCACTCAACAAATAGACGATGAGGGAGTTCTTCCAAAATGTTGCACTTTTCTTCCTTAATTTCCATCTGCTCTTTCAATTATGATCATCCTTCCTGTTCTTGGCACCTCTTTTGTTTCTATTAGATCGACTCCACTTACTTCTAAGGAAGCAACAACAAGTTCTCCTGCTGTTATTAGTCGACTGACTCGAGGTGTTTCTTGTGATATGTTGTTTAGACATAATGACAAACACCAAACCTGCAAAACAGCAAACCAACACGAACAGAGAAAAACAAAAGATACAGAGGATGAAAAGGGGGATGCACCAAAATATAAATTATAATCGGAAATCACACAAAAGAGCAAGATCAGGTAACTAAGAAGACAAGAGAAAGGGTTTAATACAAAGGGGTGAGATTCAAAAGAGAATCGAATGAAATAACTAAAGCAGGATCACCGAAAGGCAAGGAAATAGAATAGGAATCAGCCAAATCAACAACAGTAATCAAGAGAATAAGAAAGAATCAGGATTGAAGACATGAGAAATCTAGAGACCGATTTTTGGAGAACGAGTCGCAGAGAGAAAATCGGTAGGAGAGAGACTATAGATACAAGAACATATCCATGAATCAGTACTCCATTCATATGCACAAACCGCTCTGGTCCACTCATGTATTATTGCCAAACTGCCATTCATACGCACAAACCGATACTCCATCGGTCTCATAAAAAATAAAAGACTTAATTTTCAAGAAACAAAAAGAATATTGTAAAACATTAATATATCTTTTTTTTCGATCAAAAAAAATATATATTATAAAACATGGGTTGGAAAAAGAAAAAGTAAACAAATTTCTTAGTAACCAATGATTGGCATTGAAAAGAGTAAAATAATACTCCCTCTGTCACAGTTTAACTGTCCTCATTACTATTTTCATTTGTCTCAAAAATGTAACCAGCTTCTAATTATATCTGTATTTTTCCAACAAACTCGCAGATATACCCTTAAAAAATATCTAGATAAAGTTGAAACAAATTCATAAATATATATTCTTATTACAATATTTATATTCTTTTTTCCTTTTATAGTTATCAAAAATAAAGTCATATATTTTCTATTTATTATTTCCTAGCTAAAAATAGAAATTCATTTATTCTCTCAATATTTAATATGGGTATACTCGGACATTCAAATAATCTCCTTATTTTTTTGACTTAGTCAACGCGGTCAATTAAACTGAGACGGAGGGAGTAGTAAAGTTATAGGAGAGAGACTGATAATTTAATAATTTCTAGCATTTTTACTAACTTACCCTCCAACTACTTTTCTAATTTTATTCTTTTATTTATTTTATTTTATTATTTATTTTTAATGGGTTTTTAACACTCGATTGATTTCTTTGACACTGAGTTGATTTCTTTCTTTTACGTTTGAAGCTTTTGCCAAGAAATTGAAAACCTAACCTCAAGGTTGATATGAAGAGTATGGACCACTGCTCCTGAGTAATATATGATGCATTCATTATACGTAAATTCAAATTCAAATCCAAGCATGTTATACAACTCCATATCGAATTTATTTTCCAATGTTACTCTAATTGTTATCAAGTAAAAACCACTGTTAAACTATGACTACTATCAAGTAAAAGTATGCTTTAGTTCGGGCATTAAAGGATGCATCTCTTATGTAAAAAAACATTAAAGATGATTCAACTGAAAAGATGGAAAAAAACACATTTGAAAGGATAACTCTAAAAGCCAGTAGATATTAAAAATTGAGTCTATCTCTTGAAACAAATTTGAAAAGTCTAGTGCCTAGTTCAATCAAAGCATAGATGAAAACCTAAAACTTTAGTACTTCAAATGAAACACCGGATTTAAATTAAATTCTTCATATATAATCTTTTTCTTGTTCTTCTTGAAAAGACGAGGGTACCGAGTACACCATCAATCTTTTATTTTAGTCCACCTATAAGTCAAACCTTGACCAGTTCCTGTAATGAAGAACTCAGGAACAAGATGTCCTTCAGATCTAATTGATTCACACGAGGGAGTCAATACAAGAATCTGAAAGACTATGTCAACCAACCAAGTACGATACTTTAATTATAAATGATGACTCAAATATAATGCGGAAGTAAAGTAAAGTACACACAAGATTTTGTTAACGAGGAAACTACAAACTAGTAGAAAAATCCCGGGACCTAGTCCAGTTTTGAATATTGTTAAGAATTAAGCCGCCAGCACATCTACTCTCAGACTTCGGACTAGCTGGTGCAGATAATATGACCCTAATACGACAATTAGTCACAAAGATTTCCCCTCATTATTCCTACGCTTCCAACCACAACAAGGTGGTCACGCACATGTTCTCCCCTACGCAAACAAACGCCCGTTACTGACTTATGCAAGAGTTTCCTCACAGCCCGACGAGAGGATTATCGCTACCTGACCTCCAATCGGACGATTACAACCTTAATGGATAACAACCAAATAGCGATAGGTAAAATCGCTAGATGATATCCTTGATAACTAACAGATATTTCACCGAAGTCTTTTCACACCAAGAGCGAAAAATATCGAGTTTACTTAGGCAATAAACACCTCGAGATATTGATCAAGGTTTCAAAACCTAAAATTCTGAAAGAGCAACCTTGTTGTCCCAGTTGGAATCAATCAGATAGCTGTAACAATTACGATATGATATGACTGTAAAGAACGATGTACCTGCAAAGAACAAATCCAATAACATCGATCTTGATTCCACTTAATATCTATACTTTAGGCACACAAACCGAAAGGAGCTTGCTCACAAATCCAGGTTAATAGATAAAGAGTATGTTCTAATCACAACGATCTTGAGTGGACTTATAGCAGAAGAGAAACACCATAGAATAAACAAGATCGCAAGGTTTGATAGACGTGATAGAACAGAACACAAGTACAATACAAAGAAGACTAGTAAACATAAACTAGTTTCCCGTAAGAGGTACTTCTAAGCTTCTCGATCCCTATAGAAGACTTTCACGCAATTTTAGACCAAGAGCAAAAGCTCAAAGGTAACTGAAAAGAAAAGCGACAAACACAAGCTTACAATTCCGAAGAAGAGCTTGGCCAGAGGGATAAAGCTTTAAGGAGAGATACCACTACTATTTATATTGACTAAGGCTTAGCTTTGAAATGAGGAAAATTAATTTCGGAAATTCCACAAAGCACATTTACATATTAATTCTGAAATTTCCCATTTAGTCTCATAGCATTTAATGAGAACTAATACTCTGGGATTTTACATTTAAGAAAAATATATTCCATAAAGAAAATATATTTTCGAAAGATGTTTAGCCAAGAGCAATCAAAGCAAATAATATCTTAAGGTATTTGGATATTTCTTTAATTCGAAATACAACGCTTACCAAATATGCTCCCTGGGAAAGAGCTCAATTCGAAACGTGTCCTAATGTTTCGAAAATCTCCTTAGATATTATTACTTCCAAATGTCGTCACCAGCTTTAATAATGTCGATATTACTTCCTTAGTATTGCTGGGCTAACCAAACGAACCTAGGTGGAAGTGGGATCTGGTCCAACGTGGTTCAACGTTCCGCATAAACGTATCATCACAGACGTGGACAAGCCTTGTGTGTTAAGCTTAAGTGAACACAGAGGTTCAGACGTTCTGAATCACGCAAATTTGATATACCATTGGAAGTACGGTGCGAGATTCCAAGAGTAACTAGCAAAATGTTAAATCTCCTGAATTCTTGATTCCAATATAGATGTCACGTTAATGATATCCAAGAATTCAAATCAAAACATCAAATGAATAATCAAATGAATATTTGATCGAGTAGTAAATCATACGAAGATTTTAATCACGTACAGTATTAATCAGAAATCATGTGTCTACTAACTAGAGCAACTAACCATATTTCTGATGATGACTCAATCCCACTTAGTTGTACATTGAAGATGAACGAATTGAAACTTCAAACCGAGAATATCAAACTCATTAATTCGTTGAAGCACAAATCAAAAAGGTAGAGTTCAACTTCAAAGTTAGGCATTCTGAGTCAACCATATTATGGTTTCGAAACGTACATCTGTTTTCGCAGAAACCAAATTAAGGTTTCGGAACCTAAAGTTCATTATATGACCAGAACCATATTAAGGTTCCCAAATCAAGTTTCCATATAGCGAAACCTAAAGCTTGGTATCAAAATCTAGATTCTGTTTAACAAAACCTTGGTTAAGGTTTCGAAAAACGAAACACATATTAATTCTCCACAAATGTTTGATGTCGTACTTGAGAGTCCATGTGGTCGAGAACCGTTTCAGCATCACACCTTTTTAGCCTCGACGCACAGGAATATATTTCCCGGTTCACATAAAACTTTAGGAAACCTCAGGGTCTTTTCGACCTTTTAGAACTCACATGGTCAAGACACATTGGCCACGATTCTCAAGTCACTGTAAGCCAACAAACATAGTTTCAAATCAGTGTTATCTCATTGGTCATTATTTTTAAGTTTCGGACCAGTAGCTTATGAATACAAAAACCAGTTTATGGTTTCGAAATCAATGTTTAGTTTTACCAAAACCTACTTTGAGGTTTCGAACATTGAAAATTCATAAGTTGAGATACACAAATATGGTTTCGTAATACAGAAGTGAGATATGGCGTACAAGATGTTCATATACAAAATCAAATAAATGATTCAGAACTTCAGTGTTCAGAGCCAAACCATGACGTCATATTCGAATCTCAGAACAGCAGTATTTCGAGTCTACACAACATAAGTGTGAGTCACGATCTCTCTTACATTGGCTCATACAAGTATATGCAATCAATCCGACAGAGCCAGACTAGGTAAGAAGAGACACAATACTATAATGGATCAAATCTCGTAGTACTACCGAGATAACATCACATTGTTATATCCAACTTGAAAAGGTTTTAGGAAAAACCTTTATATTAACTTAGAGACGGAGAAGAAAAGAAAGCTCTAAGCAATATGGAACGTCATAACTACAACACAAATACCGCAGGCGGTAAAGTGGAGTTATCATAAGACACACTGATCACAAGTGATTAACGTAAATCTCAAGCTGAGAGTTATGTTTATGTCTTTTGTAGCACACGTGTAAAAGATAATGGAATCGCGTTATTTAGATTCACTAACCAGTTGATTGATAAAACCGGATGTCTTCGTTTGATCTTTAGTCTTTCTTCAACTCTTCAACTAGTGATTCTAAATCCTACCAAAATCTTCCACAACCTAAAGCTAACTCTCTCATGACTTCACATAATTGTGTGTTGTTTAGCGGTCGAGTTTTGATCACTAAAGTTGACAACTAAGCTTGACATACCAACACTTAGTGAGGTTGACCGAGCCATGCTCCAACACTTCCCATTGTTCGAAGTCTTCGCGGTAGGAAAGTCTTTGCAAGCCTTCTTCTTCTTCTTCTTCTTCTTCTTCTTATTATTATTATTATTAAAAAAAAATTATTTATTTTTTAATTATGAAGACACGCATTTTATTTCGAACACCAAATAAGAGTTTATACAGTGCGTGTTGGGAGCCTAGCTACAAACTGGGCTCCAACCCCTTTTTGAATAGCTAAACCTATTATTATTATTATTATTATTAAGATAGGAAAATCAAAGAGTTTAAATACATAGTACGTGTAGGGAGTCTAGCAACAAGATGAGACCCAACACCAATCTGAATAGTTATGCCAACTCTAATGAACAAGTAATTTCCTATTTTAATAGTAGTATCATGCCTAGACACAAAATTCTTAAGGCGCTTCAAAAAGGCCACCGTCTCATCACTTAATTCCGCAAGGGTAGTGAAAGCTAAAGTACCAAAATTGTAACCATTAGCTTTACAAATCTCAAGATACTTGCTTCGCTTCTTCTCAATTGCCTTAGTCAAAGCAAGTCTCGGCATACAAGATGGGACTCCTTCCCCTGCAAATGGTGAAATACCCGTAACATCAAAACATGTGTCGCGACCCTCTTCCCAATTGTAAACCAAAATCAGTCGGTCTCAAACCCTGTCCCTCATTAGTAAGGAAACCCAAAGCCGCCTCAATCTTGGTAGACACACCGGCTCTAAAACAAATGTCAGCGATCGTGTCACGTACACGTTTATGGCGTGTCTTGAGACCAACAACACTTGCACAATGAATTGCATGGTCACCAAAAACATCCATTGGTCTACCACAACAAGAGCATGGAAAGTCTTCAACAAAAAGTAGAATACCCATTCTGTAGCTAAGCACAGCACTGAAGTGCTGAGGACCAATTTTCTGACCCAACCCCTCAGCTGGAACCGCAAGAAAGTAATCTTGTGCATGGTGAATCTTATTACAGTGCCAAAGGGCTAAATCTCTAGCAGACATATTATAAGCAGAAGGCAACTTCTTCATAACCACATCAAAGTACTGAACTGCCAAAGCATTCATGGGATCGGGGGCAGTTACATTTATACTTGAAGTGGAATCAAAGCCACATACCTTAGCAAAATCATCCAAAGCTTGCAGTAAAAGAGGATTACTGCCACAAATACCAGAACTGCACAAGATATCAAGAGTCTGTAGACTAAAAGCTAATAAGCAATAGTTACAAGTATTCTGCAAAGCATAGATGCCCAAGCCACCACCAGAGATGGGAAAAGTAGCAATTTTGTGTTGCAATGGCCCATAACCTGGTTCATCTCCAGTGATGAGATTCCTCAAATAACTGAACAAGTAATCATCATAAACAAACAAGGCATGCTGAGTGTATACATTTGCAGTAGTTCTCAAAGAGAAATGAAGTCTAGATACACTTATGCAATTTCTTAAAAGAAGAAGCTCACATTGAGGGTCACGAAGCTTATGCACATCATCCATCAACTTCACAGTCTTATTCACCCTATCCAACAACAACTTACTGCAGAAGTCAGAACAAATACTTACTGGAGCACCCAACAGCTTGACACCACTTGAAGGTCTGCCTATAGCATAAGGGAAAACACCCTGCTGCTGACCTTTGTGATCCAAAGAAGGCCAGAAGATGTCACATTTCTAGATGTTAAGGTCCAATCCTCTACCACCACCCTCCTGCTGAATGATATTGAGAGCTTTAGCAACCATCAGAGTGTCACCAATGATGGTGCCATCATCCAAGTACCATGCTTGCAAGTCAAGCTCACATTCCCTAGAAATCTTCAACGCAACAGGATGTAGAGTGAGAGCAAAAAGCATTGGCCCCAAAGGATCTCCCTGTTGAACTCCTTGTGCTGAAGAGGGAGTTTGAGCACCATAATACAACCTTGCAGGGGAAGAATAACAGAATTCCACCCATCTAGAAATAAAGGAGCACCTTTGTCTGACTTCTTGAAGCATAACAGACCTGTCAACCATATTGAAAGCATTTCTAAAATCTACAAGCAGCATTGTCAAGGAAGAGTTATCACCTTTTTCCATCATAAGCCTGTTAACAGAATGAACAATTGCTTCACCACCACAAGGCACACCAACTCCATACTGGAAATCTCTCAAGTAACTAACCATATCCTTACTGACAAGAGATGCAACACATTTGGACACAAGCCTCCTCCAGATGGTACCAACAGTTATAGGTCTAATTCCACCTCCAGGCTTCACCAGAGGAGTGAGAGGAGCACTGGCAATATACTCACCAAGCTGAGAGGGGCATTTTCCAGCAAGCAAAAGGTTGACAATGGCTGTAATTGAGATGAGAACATCATCAGCAATGACAGCAGCAGGGTCAATAAGAGCATCCAGGAAGTGCTGAGCATGTAGACCATCCCTCCCACAAGATGTACCTTTAGGAAAGCTTTTCAATCTACCAAAAACCAACTCATTATTAGCAAGTGCAGGCTCAACTGTAAGAGGAGTATTGGGCAAGATAGGTGGTGGTGCAGGGGGTGTTTGTGTTGCAGCTCAGTAAAGGTAACTTCATTATGTGGAGCAACACCACAAGCGATCAACACTCTGATGGCAGCAGTGTAAGTACCATTGCTCAATTTTCTTTTGCACAGACCAATGTTAATATCTTCTTGAGACTTCTGCTTCAGGGAGTTGTTGAGCTTAGGGAGGTTAGAGCCATCATTAGTATCCAACAAACTCTGAACAAGAGCAAGACACCCCTCTGGTTCACACCATTTAGTGAGAGATTGGTTAATAGAATTGATCTGCATTCTTCTTCTATTACCAGACCTCTTCTCAACACATCTTTGTGGTGTATATTTATTGAGCACACACAGAGGAAACAAGATAAGCTTAACCCAATTAGCAACATTAGCAGGATCCACAATAACATCATCCATAGTATACTTGAAAGCCTTAGCAAAGCTCAACCTACAATGTGCAGGGATATGCCTAACATAATTAATCTGTAACTTGAAAACCTTATCAACCAAATCAAAATTCAACAACAAAGAGAACTCTCCTGAAACAAAACCTCCAGAATCTACTTCTTCTTCAACAACTAGTGGTGTAATAGGTCTTGAGATACCATGAATAATGAAATCAACATCACCATCAAGCCATGGAGCAGGGGTCATGGGACCAGCATGAGACTTACATGAAACAGTCCATGTATGCATCTTCATACAATCAGTACAAAGCCATATTTTAAGCTATCTAAGAACTGCATCCCATCTATCATAAATTGAAGCATTTCCACGAATTCGTTCTCTGCACAGCTCAATGCCATCACCATGAACAAGATGAAAATCCTCCATATGCCTGAAAAAAAGAACTTCTGGCAAGCCCTCTACCACCAATACCATCAGTACAACCATCCAAACCTAGGTAGGGACAATGAAATCGATTCCCCTCTTTGTTCAAATTCTGCAAAGAAACACCATGACTCAGAGAACGATTACCTGAAATCCGATAAGGGGTACGTTTAGAAGCATTATTATTATAATTATTATGAAACCAGGCATTTTATTAAGATAGGAAAAAATAAGAGTAATTACATGGTACGTGTGGGGAGTCTAGCAACAAGCTGAGACCCAACACCAATCCGAATAGCTATACCAACTCTTATGAAGAAATAATTTTCTACATTAATAGAGGAATCATGCCTAGACACAAAATTCTTAAGCCGTTTCAAAAAGTCTATAGTCTCATCGCCCAACTCTCCAAGAGTAGTAAATGCCAAAGTACCAAAATTATAGCCATTTGCTCTACAAAGGTCAAGATATTTGCTCTTCTTCTTTTCAACAGCTTTGGCTAAGGCAAGACCAGGTGCAAAAACAGAAACCCCTCCACCTGCAAATGGTGAAACCCCTGTAACATCAAAGCACGTATCACGCCCATCCTCCCAATTGTACACCAAAATGCCAGCAGGCCTTAAACCTCCACCCTCATTAGTGAGGAAACCAAGTGCAGCTTCAATTTTGGTAGACACGCCGTCTCTAAAACAAATGTATGCAATTGTGTCCCTAACACGATTGTAATGAGACTTAATACCCATTGTACTAGCACAATGAACCGCATGATCACCAAATGCATCCATTGGTTTACCACAACAAAGAAAAGGAGAATCCACAACATACAGAGGAATGCCCAATCTATAACTAAGGACAGCACTAAAGTGTTGAGGTCCTATCTTTTGGCCTAATCCTTCAGCTGGAGTTGCCATAAAATAATCCTGAGCATGATGTGTTTTATTACACCTCCACAGAGCTAAGTCTCTAGCTGACATACAATAAATGGCAGGCAATTTCTTAACAATTTCTGCAAAATACTGAGCTGCCAAAGAACGCATGGGATGGGGGGCAGACTCAACAATGCAGGCTGAAGAATCAAGACTACACACTT
>JAJJMA010190736.1:0-16534 GCA_023529015.1 Papaver nudicaule | reverse complement strand
ATTAACTACATGTCTTCTTTTGTTTAGCCAATTCTTTTCCTCCTCTCATCCGCTTCTTCTTGCGACGACCTTTAGGATTTGACATGGGTGGGCATCCAATCCATAGGCGCTGAATCAATGGCAACATTTCTAATAGTTTCAACTTAAGATGCATCATTGTTATTATTTGGAATCTGAATTTAGCTTGGCTCTTCATCACATAAATAGTCACTACGCTAACGTAATGATAGATACATGTCGGGAATTTCAAAACAACCAATATGCGAAAATCCTTTCAAGATATGACGACAAACTATACCACATAATTCAAAGTTCTTGCAACTACAGTAAGCTACATTGTCGTCCCAATATACCTTTTGTTTCTTTCTGGTGTTGACTTCTTGAAAATATTTCAAAACAAATTTGGGGCCAGTCTTAGAACGCTATACTAAGTTCCCCTTTCTTATTGTTCTTTGATCATGTTAAAAGCATATTGTGTCAAAATCTTTTGAGCTCGGTCTTCCAAAGGTGAGATAATCTCTAAATTATGAAATCTATGTTTATCCAACATTCTAACATATGCCTCTTTTTGCTGGATATCTTGTATAGCAATATCCACCTAAATATTAACATTATAAATTTATTTCACATGGAACAAGAAGACGAGTAAACAAACAAGTTCATAAAAGCATTAATCAAAGGAAAAAATGGTACTAACCTGTTTCAGAAATTGTCCTAAAGTTGTGTATGAATCAATGAATCGCTTCACAAATGCATTTAGGCTTTTAGAGCGTCCGGTTGTGAAAAAACGGGGATACCGAGATACACCACCAACTTTTTGTTTTCGTGAACCTAGTTGATTGTGGTTGTTTGAACGATCTCACAAATCAATATTCAAACAACAACCTTAGTATAGTTCAGAGAACCGAACCCTAACAAGTAGTTCTTGTAGATCTCAATAGAGATGGATTCACTCAAAGGTTATGAATCAACAAACTTGCAATTACTCTATTATATAGATCAGAGACAATATAATGCGGAAGAGAAAAGTAAAGCAAGACACCAGAATTTTGTTAACGAGAAAACTGCAAACCTAGCAGAAAACCCCCGGGACCTCGTCCAGATGTGAACACCCTTAGTATGAACTGTATATAGACGCTAGCCTACTCTCAGACTTCGGACTGGACTGTATCGAGACTGAATTCACCCTACAAGCAATTCAGCTACCAATGTGCTCATACGTCTCTTGGCTCCCGCAGTAGCCTACGTACTTGGTTCCCCTAGCTGACGTCCTTTACAGGCCTAGGAGTTGCTCCGCTTCCCTTCGTGAAGACTAGCTCTACCCTGCCTCTAACAGGACGCCTAAAAGTATCCAAGTAATCAAACGAGAATACGATTGTGATTTCCTTTAGACTTAAAGTCAAGGTTAATGGAAATCGATATGTTGAATAGGGCTTATTGATCTAGCCTAAACAACTTTACCTCCGAACGCGAGACGAACTTAGTATGAAACCTAGTTCTTGAATTTGCGTTACGGAACTTCTAGGGTTTATGATACAAGATTTGCCTTACGAAGTTTCTATCAAATTTTGGTCGTGATAAGATTGAAAGATTTCAATCGACCCAAGATACAGGATCATGAATCTGACTTCCGACCTGTGCTTCACAATCCTCAAGTGAAGTCTTTTCAATAGTCGTAGTCCAAAAGGAATTCTAGATGACGACCAACCTTTATGCAAGGATATACAGATTTGTAGAGGATTTTGATTGTATCTTGCAGAAGGTCATCTATTTATAGTGATCACCAAGGGAGGCTTTGCTTAAAGTTTAAGCAACCTTGAGTAGGGCTCAAGCAAGTTCCAGAACTAAAAAGTCCATAGCTTGAATACACATTCTCAATCTTCTTCTAACTTTGGACTAGGATAGTTAAAGAAGACTCAACCTTGATTGAAGGTTTGCGACTTCTGGTCCAAAACATGTTTGAACATCGCGTGGATTAAGTAGTTGAATTCCATGGGCTAAATAATGACAAGTCCGTGAACTAATCATTCCAGAACCGAAAAACTCCATAATATGAAAGTTGAGCGTTTTCCATGGCTTATGTGTACGCGTTCACAGAGATGTCTATTGGAGTTCAGGAGAAACCTTGAACTCGTATGTACGCGTTCATACAGACTCACTCGTTCCCAGGAATTCCTTGTGCAACATATGTACGCGTTAATGAACGTGTTTACTGTTGAGGTCATTTCATTAGACAATTCAACTTACTCTACCTATACATGTTATCACGGTTGTGACAAATGCAAAGGCGAAGAATCCTAGAATACCTTCGGATCTTATAAACAACATCATAGACTATTGACATGATAGAATGGTAAGTACGAAATATGGAAAGGAAAAACCTTTCTAATCTTTAGCGAGGACGTTATGATTTATCAAGTAGTAAACTCGGTCTTCGTCTTCAATGGTCATCGTCTCGATTACCTAAAACTATCCTAGTCCGAGTTGTAGAGTAAACTTATCAAGGATTGTGTTTTTGTCATCTAAAGTTGACAACTGGCTTGAGATAGCAACATCAATGGGTTCAACCGAGCAATGCTCTAACGAAAACCCAACACTTCCAGACTCAATTAGTTAATATAATCGCATAAACTAGACACGGAATGTTGCTAGAAATTGCAAAGAAGTGTGAAGAATACTACTTACAACCTATTTCAACTTTTGAACAAAACTCTTCATGCTACAACCATAATTTTTGACGACTTTTCATGATGTTCAAAAACCCAAACATAATTTTTCTGTGAATTCATCCAATCGATTTATTAGATAAAGATGGTTTTAACCAATCGATAAATTAAATAAAGAAGAAAAAATGGTTTTAAATTAATGTGGTGGTGGTGGCGATGGCACCGGCGGTGGTTTCTTCTTTCGCTTTTTTTTCCCGAGTTGTAGAGAAATGGAAGTTTAGAGATAGTGGTGGTAGGTTATTAGGTTTAGAGTAGGTAATTTGGTATATTAGGTATGTTAATCATGATTAGACACCCCTTATAAACTGAAATGGGATAGGGTTTGCAGATCTTACCCCCTTATAAATGAATTTGCCCCCAACTTAGCCAGGCTATTTTAACATGATTGGTAAGCACATATCACAATCTTTTAGTCGCATATCACTATTTTAACATGATTGGTAAGTACAAATCACAATCTTTTAGTCACAATCCTTAGAAAGTGATTTGAGTACTTATTTCTCTTGTTTTTAAACAGATTCGGAAAAAAAAATGAAGCCGACACCAAGAGCAAAAAAGCTAGCAAGCAAACAATCTGCAAGAAAGAAGAAATAGAGGACACTATCTCCAATGCAACTGGATAAAACATTTGGAATGTTGGTCTGAAACATCTAAAATGTTGCTATGAAAAAACTCTAAATGTTGGTCTGTATAAGTCTGGAAAACATCTAAATGTAGGTCTCCAAAGAATTTTGTCTTAAACATGACACTGTATTCTTTCACCATTTCATCTTAATGGTGAAAATGTGATCAACATTTTTTATCTGAAAAAAGTATAAGAATGAGTGAATGAAATATTTGTCTTAAACATTGCACTGTGGGAACGTATAGTTAACAGATATAGCTTCAAATGCAAACTAGCCCACGCAAAAAAAATAATTTTTATGGAGCCGGCTTGGCAAGTGGGCACTAAAACCATAAGCCAACTTGGCAACTGAATTTGATCTCTAGGTACAAAACCTGATGAACCCCAAGAGTTTTTACCAAAAGTAAAGCAACTAGCTAATGCATCTTATACCAAAAAAGAGCCAACTAGCAGGGTTGGCACCAAAGGCGGAGCCAATTACCCAAGATGGCACCAAAAGATAGAGCCAACTAGTCAAGATGGCATCAAAAAGTGCAGCCAACTTGCCTAGTTAGTACCAAAAGAGTCCTTGCAATCTTTAACGAGTGAACCTAGCATAAGTCGAACACGCATACCATTGCACCATAGTTTCTTGTTGAGGAGATACAAGCATACTAAATCCTAGAAAGCCAACAAACATACCCAGAGTTCAGAAGTTAAACCAATCATGTACGCAATTCTGAATTCAAGACCAATTTTGACACCAGAAAAGAGAAAAACTTGCTATTTAGAGCAGGGATGAGAAAACATATAACTAACTATTGTGCCAACTTAGCAAGTTAGCACAAAAATTGAAGCCAACTCGTCAAGTTGGCGTCAAATATAGAATCAACTTGTCAAGTTGGCACTGACTTGTAGCCAACTAAGTTTTTGAACTCCAGATTTTTATGCCAGCTTGCTAACCTGTCACATAAGTTGGCGCCAAAATTTGAAGCCGTAAAGTGTGAGCTACAGAATTATAGCAACACGAAATTCTATATTGATCATTCATATCAAAAGAGTAACAAACAAAAAGACAACTGATGTTCATTTTGGTTGTGACACAATTCACAATAAGGAAACTGAAAGAAAAGATGTGCAAAATCAACAAAAGCTACGGAACGAGAACAAAACCTGCAGTCAAAAGCCAACTAGCTAATGACATCTGACATCCAAAATAGAGCCAACTAGCACAGTTAGCACCAAAGATGAAGCCAACCAACCAAGATGGCACCAAAAAGTCGAGCCAACTAGTCAAGATGGCACCAAAAAATGCAGCCAGCTTGCCTAGTTGGTACCAAAAATTTCCCTGCAATCATTAACGAGTGAACCTAGCGTGAGTCGAACACGCATCTTCTGACATAGATGTCAGTTGTGCTACCATTGCACCACAGATTCTTCTTGAGGAGATACAGGCACACCAAATCCAAGGAAGACAGAAAACATACCCCAGAGTTCAAAAGTTTAATCAATCATCTAAACGAAATAGAGTAAGGCTTATCATGCATGTAAGATCATGCACTTACATTATCCAATAATGGATTCATTGAACTCTTACACCAAAATGACAGTAATCCCAAAATGAGACAAAGATATATCGATATTCTTTACCCAATTCTTACGCATTTTTAGTAATTAGTTTTAAGCTTACTTTCTCAAAATGACTACAAGGTGCAGTATGCATTTTTAGTAATTGGTAAGCCAAATGGACAAGGTCAGCAGTCTGGGACCTGGGTATCACCACTAAAAAGAGAACTAGTATAGGATAGTTTTACTAACTACCTATGAAGCCAATACTACTGAAACACCAAGTACATCGTACACTAAATCCATGGGTTTCGCAGCAATCCAAGGAAAACAGTTCCTAGCAATAAAAATTCCACGCTTCCACTTTAACAATATCCTGTCATATTCCAATAAAGACTCGAGGAGATCTCATGATATAAAAACTCGAGGAGATATCATGATAGAAAGCAAGTCTCAGCTTGGCTTACAGTATCAGTGAACATTTGTAAGTAAAAAACATGTAAATGTAGCCACTAAAGCAGCTCTAATGCATTCAAGTTTCAAGGATGAGATAGATTTTACTACAATCGTGAGAGAGTGATGAGAAAGGCCTACAGAGACTACCAACAATAACTATAAATATAGACTAACCAAACTTAGAAAAATACCAAACCAATTGTAGGGTTGTGAAAATCATGTATTGAACTAACAAACTAGATAAGCCAGTATTTCAATCTAAGAAAAATCCATTTTTTTCATATAAGCCACCAGCAACAAAAACCTCTAAAATCAACCAAAATAATTGAATCTACACTAAATTTATTAGTATAGATCTAAATATCCAGAGATTAGAAAACCCCTAAATTTTGCTATAATTTTCCTCCAATTTCATATAACTGAACGAACTATCAAATCAGCAAAATTCATCATTCAGAAGAAATAGGACTTGTAATCAATTACCTCGTTAAAGAAGAACACAAACCAGCAAAATTCATCATCAACAACATCAACTCTGACCATCGTCTTCTCATTGTTTAGATTTTAGGTTCTTCAAGCAAATCCAATTAAAATCGAAATGAATCTAATGTTTCTATGCTCGACATTAGGTTTTGGGAATTAGATTCTCGCTGATACATCACCAAATTGAAGTTTCAATTGAAAATCGATATGAATCGATTGTTTAGGAAGGTGTTGTTGCTGCTGTGTCAAATTTGGTGCAAGTATATATAGGAGGTGGTGCTAGAACTGGGGGTAGGATTTGCGGAGGTGTTGGCAGAGGTGGTACAGGAAGAGGAGGTGTTGGAGTGGATGTGGTGGTAGTGGTGATGGTGGTAGTGGTGTCGAAGTTCCATCTCTGTATTTTCAGATCTAAAAGAAATCTGAATAATTCTGTATATGAGAGGGTAATCCTGGTATTAATGATAATTGGGTGATTTCTTAGAAGTGGGTGGACTTCAAATTTATCCCTTGAAGGATAATTCTGAAGGCCCAATAGAACGAGGGATATTTGTTCAATTTCCTCATTTTTCTTTAGTGCCCTTTTCTTTTTTGCTTTTGGTTGTATTCATTGGATTAAGGTACCTTTTAAGTACCGTTTTTTCAATAAATCCTCTTTGGCCGATAAAAAAAAAACTCTAAATTCAGCTGGATAAAGACGCGGCTAGGCTACTAGTTTGTCAAACATGACTGTGTATGGGTTTGTCAAAGCGAAAATGTACCAAAACTTACCCACCTATCTGTAGAATTATACACTAGTTTATGTATATTTCCCAGGACTTTTCACCATTTTTATCAAGCTTATTAGTTTGGTGCAATTTCAAAAACTAAGATGGAAGACTTAAAGTCGACTTTCAACATAGTCTTCTAAAGATTTCATTAACTCTCTTGGAATAAACGAACAGGCTTTTATTGGAAATGTAGTGTGCATAGAATCGAGGAGGTGGTCAAATCGTGGTCAAGCTACACTGGCTTCAAAAAAAATCAATTCAAGGTAGCAATTAAGATTGATTTTTGTTAATTTAAGTGGTATAAATAAAGCATCATTGAGCGCAAATTAGGAAATTTCCCACCTTACATAATCACAGATTTATTTGGAACTAGACTGAAGAATGTCTTCAACATGGAGTGATGCTTCTGTGATGGTAAGAAATAACTCTTGTGTCTATATCATAGACTTATCGAGTTATAAACCTAATGTTTGCGAGGAAATCCAAGTTAATGTCTCGGGCAGGAATCTTACCATTACTTGCCAGGGTATTGAAACTTATAGCGGTTCCAAGTCTTTTGTGAAGAGGACATTTACTCTTCCCTGGGATGCAAACACTGATCATGAGATTTCGGCTTTTTATCATGATGAATTGTTAACTGTTAGTGTTAAGAAGTTAGATGCCGTATTTACTAAGTCTGTCAAGGTTAAAAGTTGTAGCTCGTCTAGTTCTGTCAATCAAAATGTTTATAGCTAGGGCTGCACAAGAAAACCGGCAAGAACCGAGAACCGAACCGAACCGAACCGGTGAAAACCGTACTGATTGAACCGAACCGATTGAACCGAGGTTAAGGTATAGGTTCTGGTTCTAGAACCGAACTAGAATCGGTTTAAGGTATAGGTTTAGGCTGTCGGTTAACCGAAACCGACATAAAAAAACCGATAATTCTAGGCCGTTAGATCTACCTAACCTCATTAATCCTAGCCGTTCATCCGTAGTATATTATCTTCAGAAAACCTACCTCGCAGCCCTCAGTTTCAGTTTTTCTTTTTCTCTCCTGTTCTCTTCTCTTCTTTTCTCTTCTTCACAGCGAAACACCACCATTCTTTTCAGTTTCAGTATATCACCACCACCATCTAAACACCAACATCAGGAGATACTTGAATCTTTAACACCACCATCATCAACTCTTTAAAGTTCTCTAACACTGAAGAGGAAGAACACTCAGATCTCTAATACTCAAAAGTTCAAAACCCTATTCTAATACTCAAATCGCATCTTGAAGACTGATTCTTCGTCGTCTTCTTCAAATCTCTGTATACGGTATGTATTTTACAAACCCTAGCTTTTAATTTAGATATTTTTTTTAACGATTTGGTTATAATTAGATTTTCTCTGTATTTATTGATCAACAAGTAGAGGATCTGTTTAATTAGATCAGAGATAATGTTGTTGTGATGTTTTGATTTCATGGATTTTATTTTGTTGGCAGGGATTTGGATCTGTTGGCATGGATTTTGGGTGAAAAAGAATCTATTATTCTTCTTCTTTCTTCTTCACAGGCGATAAACACCACCACTCTCCACCACCATCTCTTCTCTGTCGATCGACGATCGTTGCTCTCTCTCTCTCTCACTTATATCTGATCTCTGTATGCAGGAGGAGGAGCTAAAAACAAGGAATTTCTACCCCAAATCTCCTGAATCAGCTTCTTATCAAGGTAACTAACCCCTAAGATTGGAATCTAAGATTATCCTATATGTTTTCGCTTAAAGTGAAATTTACACAAACATCTACTGTGCAAGATCTAAAGTATCTTTGATTTTGTTTGTTTGTAGTTTCACTTGTGAGATGGAGCAGCAAGCTGGGTTTAGATTCTCAACCCCTCCTGAAGGATTTTAAGGTGATTATAGTCTTACCCTTCCTGTTAATCATTTGATTTTTCTTTTTTCTTTCTCGTTTTTGTTGGTGTGACATTTTTACAAACATTTGATGGTCCAAAACCTGAATATATCTTGGTTTTGGTTTTGGTTTTGCAGTTGTGAGATGGATCTTCAGCCAATGGGGTTTTCTCTTTCAGTCCCAAGAGCATAGATAGCTTACTGATTCTTTAACTCCTCAAGGTAATTAGTAATCTATCCTCTCATGTTTCTTACATTTAGCATACATGTTATTGTGGTTGCTCATTGAGACCTTGTTTCTTGCTGATATAAATGTTTGCCTATCCTCCAATGACATGAGCTTAATGTTTGAAGTGATAATACTTTAAGGTTTCTCAAAAATTTGAAATGGGTTTGTAGATCCTGGTCACAGACAGGAGAAATGGAGATTGATGGTGGTGTTTAGATGCAGAGTTGTTGATTCCAAGTGCCGGAGGTCAATTCTGCAGCTGCTCACAGACAGGAGAAATGGAGAACTACTTCCATTTGTTTTGAATTTTATGCTTGGATTTGGAACTTAAAGACTTATGTGATTAAAACTACTATGTTATGTTTTAAGTTGAAACTTCTATGACTATGGATTATGAGTTAAAAGTATGAAACTTCTATGAAATTATATGTATCATGGATGTGAGTGAATTTGACAGGAAACAGGGCCTGGAAACTGACAGAAAAAACCTTTTTCTGTCAGTTTTCACTGAATTTTTATTACAAAAATGCCACTGATATTATTTACGAAAATGCCACTGACATGAACCGAAACCGAACCGATAACCGGACCGAACCGATGGAAAACCGAAAAACCGAAAACCGAAGGTTAAGGTTAAGGTTAAGGTTTTTAATCTAGAAACCGAACCCCCTTCGGCTTAAGGTATAGGTTTAGTATCATCGGTTCGGTTAACCGACTTTGTGCAGCCCTATTTATAGCATGTACTGATCAGACTAGTTTGGTCTGATGTTTGGGGGCAGTCTTTTTATAAGGTGTTTGTTTAAAGGGTTTTGTCTTTCCGTCTTTCTTTTTTCATTAGAGGAGAGTCAGTCATTATTGGTTGATGTCAATTAAGTTTTAAATTTCTATCAGTCATCCAAATGAGTAATGAATTATATGCAACTTAGATTCATCTAAGTTGTTATTTCTTATTAGTTCTTGATTTTGTTTTAAATCCTGTTAAAGTGCCTAATAGTATATTTATCCGAGCAAAAATTAATAATTGTTGAAGTAATGTGTTCCTGCTAATTTTTGGATGATTATGGACCTAATTTTTAAGATACAAGGTGAAGAGATGGCAAAAATTTGTTAGCTAAGGATAAGGCAAAACCTGTGGTTGTGAAGTAATTAAATGATGAAAATATTATTACTGTTGTTCTCAAACCAAATCCTTAAAGGGGTGTATTCAATCAGGAGTTGTATGAATAATAATGCATTTTTATTTGACGGAATCTAGAGGATTAATATAGAATCTTGAAAGGAGTCTTGCGGAATATAATAAATTATAATAGATTAATATGGAATCCTAAAATTTTCATGGAAAAACAATGAATAATATAGATTTATAAAAATAAAAATGATTATAAAAGATATGAATAACTCTAATACTAGAATATAATCCGCGCCGTAATGGCATGACATTGGTGTAAAAAGTATAATTTTGCTTAGGAATTTTTGTTGTGGCGGTGGTGGTGGAGAGGCAATACTAGTGGTGGACGTGGACGTAGAGGTGGTGTTGGTGGAGGTGGTGCCAGTGGTGCTAGTGATGGTGGTGGAGGTGTTGATGGCGGTGACAATGGTGTTGTTAGTGGTGGTGTTGGTGGTGACGGCGACAGTGACAATAGTGTTGGTGGTGGCGGAGGCCGCGTGGTGTTGGTGGTGGCGGAGGTAGTCGGGTCACAATGGTGTTGGTAGTGGAGGTGGTGGTGGCACAAACCCTATTTATAAGCAAAAAATGAAAATCCATAAGTTTCCGCAAAAATCTTGTGCCTTGAGTTAAGATTTGTAAAAGAAAATAATGTATATATTTTGCCTTGTAAGTTCTAATATCCACAAGATTCCACAAAAGTCTTGGGTCATTAACTTTCCGCAAAAATCTTATTGAGTTTGATACCTCGGATTGTTATGGTGTTTAATATCCATTAAATTGAATACTTCGGAAAATTAAGAAATCATGATAAGTCTAAATTGAATACCATGGAAATTCCGGGAGTCTTAATTATCCAGAAAATTCCCGATTGAATATACCCATGTTAGATATGATGTTGTTGAATCTAATTGATACCCTGGTGTGTGTTTAGTTCCAGAGGCGTTGTGATGGAAATATGAATGTTGTGTTCTTGTATGTGGAGTAAAGCATTTGAAGGTGTAATTGGTTAACGAAGATACATTGACTACAATTTTATTAGTCCGTGGACTGTAGTAGTTGGGCTCGTAAAAGAATTAATTTTTTTTTTTTTTGAAAGGTTGTATTTTATTTAGCTAGACAAGAAAAGAGTTGCAGATTAGTGTAGGAGTAATAATACAATACAAGATCATATCATTACAAATAAAAACTCCATTATTGAATCCAATCCTAATGGCGAAACGGGCAAGCCCTGAAACCATTTTGCTTCTGCGACAATGCTACATCCTCAACTCTATTTGTCGTCCACCCTTCCTCACCGAACACTGAACCCGCACGAACCAGCTGAACCTTATCATAAACCCACTAAAACATCAGTATCCAACATGGTGCCAAGACCCTAAGGTCTTACTTACTGATACATTAGAGAATGGGTCCGAAATTTTGAACATGTGGTCATAGGAGTGACCACAACTGAACCTAGCAACAACCTCATATTCGCGTGAAAGAATGAGCCACCAAACAAAGCAATTCACAGTACAACCACAATATTGAGATAGTTGTGGGGTGGTGTTGCAACTGAGATAGCATACCAAATCTACCCCAAGATCTGGTAGTTATCCACCATGTCAATCATTCCTTGTGCGAGCTTTGGTCATGGCCAAAAGCCCGCATTCGTGAAGCCAAAGTAATAACGGCACTTCTTTCAAGATCCTCTTCAACATCCTTTTCCTGACAAGACATTCTTTAACCATGTGTGTTCTCTTCCTTCCAGTGTAACTCTTTAGCTGCAAAGGGGTTAAGAATCAACCTAATTTTGAGATTCCGATGGCATGATTTATGAAACAGAGATCTTTGAATGCGGTGATAACTTTCTTGGAGATCTCTGTTTCCTCAATCTTGCCATCGGAATCTCAAAATTTGGTTGAGCCAGTGAGAGTGCACAAGCCACGTCCTTGAGTTGATCCACATGTTTCAGTTTTCTGAGTTTCCCTGGTGGTGGGGCAGCAGCAAAGGATGGAGAAGGTTGGATTTCTAGTTGAGCATTGAGATTTTTTGTAGTCGTATTCCCTCTTCTTGCATACGTTTTTAGTTCAATAGCTTGTCTCTCCTCTTGGTTCTTCTCTTTGTTGAGCTGTTCTGAACACGAATCCTTGGTATTTATTTTGAAGGTTTCTTGGCAATCCATTTTTTTTTTGATTCTGAACTTGGCCAACCATCTTATCAGCAACATCCGATGTTTGAAGAGGAGGGTTAGTTGTTTTATCTTTTGTGCTTCTTTTCTCCTTCATATGCTTGTATGTGACTGCCACTTTGGGAACACCATCTACCAAGGATATGTGAATGTCTATGCTAGCCTGTTCTTTCTTAAGGAATTCACAAACCGGAAACATCCAAGTGGTTGCCAGAAAGCTTGGGAGATTACCAAGCTCCGGGTTTTTGAAATCCGGTTCCATGTTCCATGTTTGTGGGTTTTATCCAGCTCCTGAATTCGGTTCAAAACATGGTTATCCAGATCCATATCCATGGTATTACCCGCCACTTTTGAACCAGCTTGGTGTATCCCATATTTGGATTGAGGCACATCATCAGCCACATATATCTTTTTATCCTTCATTTGCCTAAGACGACCTTCATACATACCTTGTTGAACTTTTACCTGTTTGTCATTAGACGGTGGATGAAGCTCAGTTTTGGCATTTGATTGTTCCTTAGCAAACGGGGTATGAGTCTTGGACTGCTGTTGATGTTTCCGATGCTGAAATCGTGGGTTCCCATAGTGAGTTGCATGAGAAGAACATTGACCTTGACTTTTTTTATTTTGTTGGAAAAGGTACCGGAATAGTTGGCCTTTGAGTCTATTATTGTGAACTTGTCTTTGAATCTCCTTGTCTGTTGATTTGCAGTGAAGGTTGCATGTAGAGAGGACGTCATTTCCGGTTGTTTGGTAGCCGAAAATTGGTAGCTCATAATATCATCAGGATTAGTTGGTCCTAAGGAGAGCAGGAGGAAATCTCTATTATCTCTTCACTTTAGGGTCCAAATGATGGGATGAGAAGCTAGGAAAGTTGAGTCGAAGTAGGTTCACGTTGGCAGTACATTCTTTTTCAAAATGACCCAAGTACCCGCAATGGAAACATACTATTGGCATATTCTTGTACACAAATTGGACCCATTGCATGATTCCTAGTACTTCAAATTCAAATCCTGGAACTATAGGCTTAGACAAGTCCAACATGATTTTAACCCTAATAGAATTCTTTTCTTTTTTAACTTCTAAAGGAAACCCTGTTTGAGTAGTTACCAACATAGTATTAGCAGTATCTTCAAAGTTAGTTGAATCTGGCATATTGAGAATATTCATCCAAAATATTGCATGAAGAAAGCAGCTTCTTGGGTTTTGAATGAAATTCTTCCAATCTTGTAGAATGATCAGAGTACTATTATGGTGCCAAGTTTGCTGAGCAAGGATATGTTCTTTGTGAGGTTTAATGATGAAAGAAACCTGGTAAATACCTGAAACGTCTGTCGTTTGGAGGTTCTGGATCTTCATTGGGTCCTAGATGGTGGTTAGGATATTGTGTAAACCATTGAGGGAGACATTACCCGCTAAAACTTTAACTGCCAAACAGTTGTCTAGTTTTTCCTGCATGAGACCTTTAAGTTTGTATAAGAGTTGGGCAATTGCAAGTTGTTGGTGACATAGACGTTCCTGATGATCTCTAAACTTGAACTTTCCAGAGTGATGGAATTCTTTAGGTGGAGTTTCTAAAAGTGTGGGTTTGTTTATGCTTTTAGGAATCCATTTAGATGTTTTGTAAAGTGATGGAAGCAAGTTAGATTTCACGTGATGATGATGAGATCGGTAATGACTGAACTCGATTGAAGGCTTCTCATTCGAAGAATGTGAGTATTTTAACCACATTATTTCCCAGCAATGATTAACTTTGTCTCGTAAGGCACAAAAGGTAAAGTGAAAAAACAGAAAAAGGGAATGGGTTAACCAAATTGTACACGTCACCACCCATGCGGAAAGAAAAAGTGCCAAAGAGTGAAGGAAAGTGGAGTGTTGGATAGATGGTTCGGACTGATGTGGTTGGAATCGTGGTTTGGGGTGAAGTGAGTAAACCGGGTAATCACGCAAAGGCTTCATGCATCCTAAATGCAGAAGACAAAGGTATTGAACTCTCCAAAAGTGCAAAGCAGATCGATGGAAACAAGAAGATGAAGATTTTGTGGACGGCAAAGTACAAAGAATAACCAAGAACTCAAGGAAACAACCAGAGTCGGACCAAACCTGACACAAGTAGTTCCCAATGCTACAATACAGTTTAAAATTAAGGATCACTACACGAAATTGACTTTTTAGCAACGGCGGTGGGCCGTTGCAAAAAATAAAAGCAACGACGAGTGGCCATTGGCGGGACACCGTTATTATTAGTGTTGGGATAATTACAACAACACATGCATCTGTTGTAGTAATTATTGTCACGGATGAGACATGCCATCATACCGTGCAGCATGGCAACCTACTGTAACGGTCTACCCGTTACGGTGTGCAGTAACTGATTAAACAACTCTTAACTGTAACATTTATATCCAACGGTGTTTTGTGCAGTAACGGTTTATCCGTTTGCCAGCTGGCAGTTTTCTTAACTGTTTTGAAACAGCCAGCACCGTTGCGTCTGCGTAACTGATACCCTAACTATTAAAGTAACGGAATGTACTGATGGAACCTATTTCCTAACGGTTCAGCGCTTGCCACCTGTCCTTCTGTCGTAACGGATCCAACGACTTTTGTTCCCGTTAAACTACGGCGTGTAACGGATAAATTTTAACGACTTAGTCAACGTTTGTATTCGTGGGAAACACATCTGTAACAGTTTTTAGGATTGCCACGTGTTTTTGTAACTAACAGATTTGTGTAACGTCCGTTATCGTTGGAAGAAACTGTATTATTTTTGAAAAAAAATAACGCTAACAAGCGTTAAGCCCTGCGTTACAATTGCACCTGGAATACAATTCATTCTGGAATCTGGAATACAGTTCATTTGGGAACCTGCAATACAGTTCTTTCCTGAACCTGCAATACAATACAATTCATTTCTAAACCTACAATACTGAATCGAAATCCTGTAATTTTCAATTCATTCCTACTGAAATACATCCATTCTCATTCAACTAACACACGCATTTCATTCAAACTCTGAAAATCATACAACCGTTTATACATCCATTCACTACACTCATTCACAATCTTAAATTTATAAAACATACATACATACATTTTTGCTTGTGTTTTTACTACTCCTAGATTAGAAGGTTGTGTGTTCAGCAGTTTTTAGTTTATGCAATGTTCTTTAATGATACCTTGGATCAGAAGAAGCTTTTAGGACGCCGAATGGAGTAGTCAGTCGACCTCAGATGTGAGAGTTATGTGAAACAAGGAAACAAAGCTTTGAGTTGTCTATATAGTTGACATAACAACCACTTGAATAACATAATATGACCCACTAACAGAATTGTCTATAATCATATCAATAACATGCAATATTGGGTATAACAAACAGCTTCATCTTAGTTTAGGCTATGCGGTAAGGTAGCCGAATCCCTGGCATACGCCTACGACATAATTCTCATCTTATATGAAAGAGAGAACAAGCTACAATAACTCAAATATTTGACCACAGAACTAAACTGATAATGAGCTTAATTCTCATCTGTAACTGAGGCACACTAGCAATCATACACAATCATAGCTTAATTAGAGTTCATACCTGAAAATAACTACTAGGAGAAATCACCAAAAAGATTTGCGACGGACGTTCTTCCACTTCTACAGCAAATTAAGACAAGTTATCAGCAAATATCATTGATAAATGAAATCAAACAGGATATCACAACTAAAGCATTCAAGAGATAATATCAGGTAATGAAACAAACCTGAGATTAAAAAAGGAAACCTGCAGCAGCACCGTGGAATAACAAGAATGAAAAATAATAACATCGATGTCTTTAAAGGTTATCCAATGGTTGGAAGGAATTCATTCCAAAAACATTGCTAGTGGTTGGGAGGAATTCATTCCAACTCTAGGACATCTTGTCTTGCCGATAAGATGAGCCACATCTCAACCGGAGGAGTTGCCAGTTTGGAGCTTCTGTGAACCCATGGACAGGAGCATACTGTAAGATTGAGTAATATGCTATGCTTCATCATTTCAATTGAAGAAAGTAATCGATTTTTTCACAGTTGTATCTGGTTTTGTTTTGTGTTTGTTTAAGAATCTTGTTTAACCAAGCATGATATGTTTTTGTTCGATATGTGTTGGTTAGATTCTCATTTGTGTGGGTAATCAGTAAGAACTAGGAATGCTCAATGTTTTAGTTTGTAACCAAGTGAATGTAGATAAATATGACTTGGTGAAATATCACAGCTTAAGTTTTGGAGCAGGAATCATCATAACAGACCTGTGTTTGAACTTTACAACATCCGTTATCGTTGACAATCTTTTGTCCTGTAACTATATGTTTTCTTAAGTTGAGATACATGTTGTTGTCATGCTTGGGGTGTGTCATGCTTAATAAAGTTCTCTCTTGCACTAGTTTTATGTTTGTAGAATCTGCAGTGGTATTTGTTAGGGCATTGTCCGGTCAAACCCACTAGCGTTGGTATGTCAAG
>JAJJMA010190727.1:0-10363 GCA_023529015.1 Papaver nudicaule | reverse complement strand
TTCTAGCGCCAAAATGTAACTGTGTAAAATCCCAAGGGTTAGATCTTACACAGTACACCCAAATATGATACACCAACATACACAAAATCATTCCCAAAGCATATATCAACATAACAACCATAAGACATATAAAAGAGATGAGAGTTAGAGATACTTGACAAGATGATTTTACTTGGTTCGCCCATAAAGTAAGGACTACATCCAAGGATTCCACTAATATAAGCATGATTACAACACTCCATTACCTTGCTAATCTTCTATGTTTTGTTCCTAAAATAAGAACCCTAACTTTAGTCTTGGGCTGTAGAGAGCAAGTATAATCCTTTACCTCTCTCCAGACCAATCCCAAAATGTGTCCAACCCCTTTCTCAGTAGGTTAGTTCACTATTTATAGATCTTTTACATGGTGGTAAACAGCTAATACAAACAAAGTTGGACTGACACTATTTGTCATGACTCGCCGACACACATACATCGGCGAGCTCATTCCTCGCTCTACAAACATAGACGAGAGAATCTTCTTGGAGATAAGGTTGATGACGCATCTTCCATTGAGTCAACCAGTCAACCTGACAATATATCCGTTCTGACTTCTCTTAAATGCTCACCTAAATATCACCTAACTATCACCTAACAATTGGCGACAGGTCTTTCTCGCTGATCCCTTACTCGCTGATACCTTACTCGCTGATCCTTCAACTCGCTGATATCTTACTCGCTGATCCAGGACATCTCGGCTGAACTCCTTTTGTGCAATATCTTATCTAGGATGCCTTTATATGGGATAGGTATTTTCTACCCTTACAGTCGTCATTTCTCTGGAGGCAGTATCATCTTTGTACCATCTTCCAGTACTCGGGATACTTCCGAGGGACCATCCGAGACTCCCTCGTGATGTCGTGGTTGATGAAATAAGTGCGAAGATTGAAGATCTCTACTTGCCAAATGCTTCTGCTGATGAGAATTACACCAGATGGATTCATCATTGGTACTCGTTAGGAGGTAGGAGTGATGCTCTTAGTAACACCAAGGTTATAGCAGCATTCCTCACGCTCTGGTTGTCACGGGACATATTTGAGGACGATCCCGTTGGGACACTGAAGCCTTGTGTCGTTCCATACGCTGTTCGGCTGGCGCAAGGTATACCTTTGCCAATTGGTAGTTTATTCCTCGGGTCCCAGTACGCGTATTTGAGTGCTTTGGCCAGGAACATGTCTAGCTCTTCCGCGGGGCGTATTTCGTCGTTCATCAATCTCCCCTTTCTCCAGGCCTTCTTGTGGGAACACTATGTGAATTATGCCCCACGGGGTGGTCTCCCTTCGGATTCGCTGGACCACGTCAGGATCATGTGGTGGAGCGACAAACAGCCTAAGGACTCGGTAAGGTTGATAGATTTTCTGGACAGGGATGAGTGCATCTGCTTTCGTCCATGGTGTAACATTCGTGACAAAAGAGTCTTTCAACTCGAAGTTGTCGCAGAGGCTGATGAGGTTCTTTTGCGTTCTGGATCTCGCGGTGTTACTAACATCGAGTACGACGGGCAGCAAGTGTTCATGTGCAGTAGCGTCTCGGGTTTCATCTTTGGCCTTTATCAAGGCGGGTTGGTGAAGTAGGCGTACAACATTGACAGGGCGACGCGATTCATGGGATTCGACCAGGATGTGCCCTTCGATCGTTCCCTCCCTCCGTCCGGGGATGATTTACGCGAATATTTAGACCCCACTCAGGACCCCGGGAGGAGGGTTATCTTCTTGGTAGCTGGTAGACGAGCGAGGGTCACTCCCGAATTCAACCAATTCTGGGATTACACCTTGAAGGTTCTGGGGAACTTTGTGAAGAAGGTGAACACGAGTGATAGGCCCACTTTCACCCTGACGCCTCAGGTAATCTTCTTTCTGATTGTTCACGCATATGCTTTGTTCGCCTTGCCTAGGTTAACGGTTTTATTTCCTCTGGTGACAGATGGCGCCTCCTCCGGTCGTCCAACCTAAGAAGAAGGTTAAATGTAGTAGGATGGAATTACCTGAGGGTCGTTTCGTCGCTTTTTCCCCCGTGACGAGTTCGTGTCCCTTCCCATCTCAGGTAAGTTGTTCAAAGATATCCCAGAGGGATCTCTTGTCCTTTATGAATGTATCTCCTCCCTGGCTGATCTTCCCATGCCGTTTTGCAGGGTTCGGTACCAAAAGAATGTGAAAATTCCACGGAGTCCCCAGCTGTTTACGTCGTGGTGAGAAAGGAGGTGAACGAGCTAATTGGTGTGAGTCTTCGTGCTTCTCCTTCTCCTCCTAGCAAGGTTAATGGTTGTGAACTCGCCCAGGTAAATCTTGTTGGAGTTTGCTTCTCCGTTGGTTGTTTCCTTTTCAGGCTGTCTTTGTGCAATTAGTGTTGACTAACCATTCGGGGTCCTGTGTCTGTAGGAGCAGGAGAACGAGGGTTGCGTTGAGGCTGCTACTGTCCCGGAGATCACGGGAACACTGAAGAGTGGGGAAAACTTGAGTGGCGACGTGGGGACAACTGTTTCCGGGATTGTTGGCGAAGTCGTTTCGGAGGATTCGGGAGCGGCTTTCCCTCTGGGGCAATCACCAGGTGGCAGCGTGGACGTCGCTCCTCCAAAGGTTATTAGCGAGACCGTTTCAGCTGGAGCGGAGGTGGCTGTTTTTTCAACTAAGAAGATATCCAATGGCGGTGTGAACCAGGAGCCTATCTATCCTGGCACCAGAGTTGCTTTCCCTTCCTTCGTAGGCAAAGTTCGTCATGGCTACGTCTTGGTGGGTAACTTCCAGGTGTTGAATGAGTATCAGACACTGTATGACCGGATTTGGAGGAAATTCGGCCATATTGCTCGTAACGGGGAGAAGCGGCTACTTTCTGAGTCGATAGTCAATACTCTGTTGTCGAGGGTGACCGAGATGATGGCCCAATCCATTGGCTCCGCGGATCCACTTGATATCCAAGATTGGGAGGATTTTATAGCTGCAGCTGAGTCTAAGAGTTTCAATGTGGCTTGGCTTCGTGACAGGTTTGAAGGGGCCAAAGCTCAGGGGTCTCAGGAGAATCTCCAGGAAAAGGAGAAGAAGGTGGCGGAGTTGAAGGCTGAGTTGCAGAGGGAAGAAAGGGAGCTGGAGCGGCTGAGGCTGAGGCTATCTTGCAAGGGTGGATCTAGTAGGGTCTTGAGTGATATTCTCGACTAGTGTTTTTTTTTTTTTTTTTGTACTTGGCTTCTTGTCTTTGGAACGTGGAATAGGTCGTAGGTATTTTCTATTGATTGGATAAGATTGTGTTTTCTAAGAGATATTGAAATGAAATACTTTTCTTAATTAAATCTGCTAAAATGGAAACCCTATCTACTGCACGCCATGATGCGCTGCTTTGGAGGAATGCAAATACAATAAACAGGAGGCCTAGTGTCGTCCTCCTTTAGGTTTTTGGTGAAACCTTGCTAAACCGAGTTCAATCCCGCGGCCAATGTGGCGTGGAGTGAATTATGGTTAGGCAGAAGCTCCTTCGCCTTCTTGCGAAACCTTTCCACATATGCAACTGCGCTCTCCCCCACCTCTTGTTTGAGGTTGAACAGTTCCACGTACTCTTTGAAGTCTGGGATGGTCTCCAAAACTTCTGGTGGTATGTCGTAGGGGACGAGTTCGCCTTCTCCTCGGATCTTAACATTGTACGGCTTGTCACGTACAATTTTGGATTCCTGAAGGGCTTTGATGAAGATTCTTATAGCTGTGCCGACATCTACTGTGGGTTTTCCAGGGTTTTCCCCTTGAACGGTTCTCCTCGTGGTGAGTCCCCAGTAGCTCGGTGAATGTGGGCTATCATATAAAAGAGGGGTGGACGAAGTACCTTCGTGGTAAAGGGGGTCCTCATTGACTCCCTTGGGTCCTGCAGGCGCGACTACTGACTCCGTGACGCTGCTCTTTTGTACAAACCGCTCCATGAACTCTAGAGGAAGTGTCTCTTGGTTGTTGTAGATCCATGGACGTCCCAGCACCATGTCGCTCTCGACGACTTCCTTAACAATGTGAAACTCCGTCATGGTTGGGATTGTGGCGATTTCAACGGGAAGATCGAGCCACCCGTAAGTGCGTACTTCGGTCCCGTCCGGACCCTTGATGATGGTAGGGGCCTGAATAGCTCTGCTGCGAGGGATGTTAGCGGCCTTGAGAGTCTTGACCGAAATGATGTTCACTGGAGATCCCGGGTCGATGAGTGTCTTCGAGAATTCAGCATGAGAGAGGCGGGCGGTTGTGAGGAGTCCCCAGCCTTGTCCTTCTGTTGGCTTATCCTGTTCGGGCATCGTCCGTTCTTTGACTTCCTTGAAGGGTAGGCGCTTTCCCGACACTACCATATTGAGCGCTGCGAACATGTCTTTCCGCTGTGGTTTCGAGAGACAGAGAGTCTCGCATAGTTGGTACATTATCTCCTCCACTCTTTTGTTCACCGGTTCCTCAGGGAGGGTGAATGCTCGAACTGGTAGAGGATCATGGTATACTCCTTCGTTCCCTAGGTGTAATTCCCCGGACTCTACCTTGGCTTGGAAAATTCGCTTAAGGGTAAAGCAGTCCTTGGTAGGGTGAGTGGCGACTCGGTGATAGCGGCAGTACCTTGGGCTTGCTACCTCTTCGGCTGTAGGAGGCTGTCGTATCGGAGGGAGTTCGATTGCTCCGTCCTGGATCCAGGTGTCTAGCAACTCTAGTACCTCCTCCATGGGGAATGGGTAGTCCGGTATCTCTGGTCTGGCCTTTTGCCTCCGCATCTCCGGTTGTTGCGGCCCTCCTTGGTTTACGTTCTTGCTCGGGGTTCCTGGAGCTGAATTAGTACATTTTGGATGCGTCACTTCTGTGACGGGGCCTTTCCTCTTTCCTCCATCACTGATAGCGCCCATGGATGGCAAGTTGTTGTTGTATTGCTTGTTGATTAGCCTCCTATCGCCGCGAGTGACACGAGTCTCTTCACTCCTAAGGGGTTTGGTCCTTTCTAACAGGGCGGGTGCAGTGGTGGCGGACCTCTTCGCAGCTTCATGGAGTTCGGAGAAGGTCTGAAAGCGGAGGTTCTCCAAGAGGGCTCGGTATACGGGAATCATTCCGTTGATTTTGAGTTCCACCAACTGCTGTTCCGTGACGTTCGGGTCGTGGCAGTCAAGGGCTTGGATTCTGAATCTCTTGACGTAGTCGTTCGGGTGCTCGCTAGGCCTCTGGAACATTCTGCCGAGGTCGGATAGTGTTATATGTTCAGACACGAAGAAGTACTTGCGGTAGAATGCACTCATCATCTCGCCCCAGGTCCCAATACTGTTCGGAGCAAGATTATTGTACCAGGTATAGGCTCTTCCGGTGAGAGACTTAGAGAATTCTTTGAGTCTCAAGACGTGGTTGTACTCGTGTTCCCCAGGGATTCCAGAAATCGCGAGATGTGCTCTTGTGCATTCCCAGTTCCGTCATACAAGGAGAACATGGGCGACATATATCCTTTGGGGAGGGCAATCCTCTAGACCTCGTGCGGGTACGGTGGCTGATATTGGTGGATAGGTGGCGCCATATCTCTTTCTCGACTTCGTAGCAGTTTTTCCAAGTCGTTTGCCGTGACATAGCGGGATGATGGTCCTCCTCTTTGGCGAGATTCTTCTGGGAGAGAAGGCGCTTCGTCATCTCGAATGTGGATAACGGTCGAGCGGGCACCTGTAGCAGCAGCGTCAGGGGTCTCCTTGACTGGTGAACTCGACAACTTCGAGGTTAGAGTTTTGAGACAATCCAGGATCCCTAGCTGAGTGTCGAACATCTTGCCTTGACTTTCTGCAAGGGCGTCTTGTCGTCTGGCTAACTCCTCCATGGTTAATGCTCCCGATAATCTTTTTCCTTTCTCGGTAGTAGCGTTGGTCTTAGCTGCGGAGGAAGGGTTCTTTCCAGAGGTGTGGGTTGGAGTATTAGGCGTCACTGGGGTGATGGGGATAGCCGAGATGACAGGTGTTGAAGGGGGATTTTCTTGGGTAACAGGTATATTGGGAGTATTGCTGGATGCAGGTGGGTTGGTAGGTGCTGCATTAGAGGCTACAACACCGTCAGTTGAAGAGTTGGGGTTTTTGGTGTCTGATCCCGACCTAAGTTCAACCATCTTGAGAAAATTTTCTGGAACCGAGAGAATGATCTCCCACTGTGGTCGCCAACTGTTTTTACCTGGAAAAACAATGTACCGTCTCTGGGTACTTTCATAGTGTTCGAGATCAAAGTCGAACAAGACGAGCCTAAACCAAGACAATGGTCGTTCACGTCTTGCTTCGATCACAAAGAGGATAGAGGTTGGTCTAGGGAGGGAAACAACGAAGAAACTTGAGATCAGGTTGAGGATGTGTTTTGGGTGTAAGAGTTCAAGATTTCCGTCGTGGAGGTGACTGGAAATCTCCAAGGCTAGAAGTGTGTTGGTTGCTCAGGCGTGTTTACTCTGAGGCTCTGGTTCATTCAGGTGTTCTGAATGTCTGGTTGTTTCTGGAAAAGTGTTCTGCCTTGGAAGATAGAGGAGGCCTCTATTTATAGTTTTGAACTCACCATGATCTCTCGACAAAGAAGGTGGAAGTCGTGAAAGAGTGGAGGAGTGGAGGACATGGGTTGGTTTCCGTAACTGCCTGAGTTGTGTTGAACATGTCCACTCGCGCCATCTTCTCGTAACTGTCCACTATCTCTATCAGTTTCTTTCAACTGCCGTAGACCGCCAGACCAATACCCCTAAAGTTATCCCCCCGTGTGATGTTTTGATGTCTCGAGTTATACGCAGATATTGCGTAGTTGAGTTGAGTTGAGTCGTATGACTAATTGTCATGACCAACGAGAGTATGGCGCCTCCGGGACATGAGTATAGGAGTGGCTTTGGCTATTTGGCCAAGGCCAGGAGTTCGTAGCGCCATTGGCTTGTGGCGCCATAGCCTAAGAGGCTACGGCCTTGGCCTTTGGCCAAGACAATCTCCAAAGAGCTTTAGCGCTAGCATGTTATCATGGCGCCACGGCCTTGGCCAAGGCCAACTCGTTTTGGCGCCATGGTTCATGGCGCCACGGCCTTGGCCTTTGGCCAAGGCTATTTTGTAAAGCGCTTTAGCGCTAGCCCTGTTATTCATGGCGCCATGACTTATGGCGCCACGGCCTTGGCCTCTGGCCAAGGCCAACTCGTTGTGGCGCCATGGTTCATGGCGCCATGGCCTTGGCCTTTGGCTAAGGCTATACTTGTAAAGCGCTTTAGCGCTAGCCTCGTCATGGCTCATGGTTCATGATGCCATGTTATGTGGCGTTATGACTTTAGCATCTGGCCAAGGTCAACTTTGTTGTAGCTGGTGCGTGCTGGCTATATCTTGGTTATGATGTGCGTGTCTACGCTACAACATACCTGAAGTCATGGCGTGTTTATCCATGGTGTGTTAGACCATCCTGAGTTTAGGATGAGGTATGTTTAAGCCTGTTTAGGCTGCTGTATGCTTCTCAGGGAGTTCTGGACAGGCCTAGAACTTCGATATTCCTGAGGTTTTCATTAAGACTCGAATGTTGAGTCGTATAAAGAGGAAATCCATGAGGATGCGTCTCTGTTAACTCTTCACCATGTACCATATAGTGACCTGGTTCTGATGCCGAGGAATTCGAGGCGATGTCGACATGAAGCAGATTAATGGGTTTAATGTGTTGGTGAGATTATCGGTATCGCACTATGATATCATCCTCTCCACCGGGGGTTATAAGAGAGAACTCATAGAGAGTTTATTCAGCTCGTAGAACGGGTTGCATTCTGAGCTATGGAGATGTACCTGAATAGGCAATTGCCTTTAGGTTAGGCCTATTTAGAGAGTGTTTTTACAATCTTGTCCCTCTCTCATTCTTCACCATCTACATCTAGTAAAGAAGAAATAGCATGTGAACATTGTCAAGGTAAATGACATGTTAAAGATACATGCTGGGTTCTTTATCCTCATCTCAAACCTCGGAAACTGAGAGAAAGTGAGGGCATGAGGAATTCAAGAAGGACTACCTTTTTAACAGAAGACTCTAATATAGAAGATTTTCCTGAGATAAGCCAGCCTGATCCAAAGATCACCTTGATGATGGGCAGTGCTAAGCAAGAAGAAGTCAACCTCGAAGAAGAATTGTTTCATGTCAAAATTCAGGTGAAACAAAGCATTGTCGATGCTATTCTTGATTCAGGAAGCCAGAAGAACTTGATTTCTGATAAGCTAGTACGTCAAATGGGTCTAAGTACCACATCTCATCCTAAACCCTACCCTTTAGGATGGATACAGAAAGACACAGAGTTACAGGTGACAACTCATTGTAAGTTTAAATTTGCTATCACAGATAAGTATATAGTACCATTAGACGTCGCACAAGTAATTTTTGGTCAGCCTTATATGTGGAAACGCGATGGTGAACTCTACCATAGAGAAAGAACTTACCGTTTTGTCAAGGATGGGAAGGAATATCGAATTCAGGCAAGTAAGAATTCTACACCTATGAACTTGGTAGCTACAAACCAAGTCAAGAGGTTGATTAATGCTTGTGGTAAGTTTGCCTTGTTGTTAATCAGACCAGTAATGGGAGAAAAGAAGATGCTTCTACATTCTACACTGTCTAATACACAAAACAGTGATATTAGTTCCATAAAAGAAAGTTTCAAGGAATTATTTCAAGAAGAGGTAAAGGTACCACCTAAAAGAAATATTGTTGAACATGAGATTGTTCTTTCTGGAGATGCATCACTACCTAATTTTGGGTTATATAGAGCATCCATTCTTGAGTCAGAAGAGATAAAGAAGCAGGTGCTAGAGTTACTAGAGCAAAGGGTAATTGTACCAAGTTTCTCACCTTGTGGCTCTCCAGTTTTGTTAGTACCTAAGAAAAATGGAGGCTGGAGGATGTGTGTGGACTATCGATCTCTCAACAAGATAACCATCAAGAATAGGTATCCTTTACCAGGAATTGATGATCTTCTTGATCAATTGGGAGGTGCACAATTCTTTACTAAGCTGGATCTTAAATCCGGATACCACCAAGTACGAATCTAAGAAGAAGATACATGGAAGACAGCAAACAAGACATTTGAATGGGAGCCAAAACATGAAGCTACATTTCAAATACTAAAGAAGAGGATTACTGAAGCGCCAGCGTTGGCTTTACCCAATTTACAGAGACCATTCGAAGTAGAAACTGATGCTTCCAATTATGCATTAGGAGCTGTGTTAATCCAAGATGGAAAACCAGTAGCTTATCATTCTGAAATGTTACAGGGCCAGTTCTTAACTACCCTACTTATGACAAGGAGATGTATGCCATGCATCAAACCATGAAGCATTGGAGACCTTATTTACTTGGGAAACAAGTTGTGGTGCACACTGATCACAAGCCATTACAATATTTATAGACTCAGTCTAAACTTCAGCAAGCTAGACACATGAAGTGGGCGTCGTACTTGGAACAGTTCAGCATTCATATCAAATATAAACAAGGTGTAACTAATAAACTAGCTGATATGTTATCCAGACCACCAACCAGCACAACCTTACTTGTGGTCATGCAGATGTAACCTTTGTTTCCTAAATAATACGCTCAATAATATGAGCAGGACGAAGATTTCAAAGAAGATTACGAGAAGTTACAACAAGGAAAGGCCAGTGAATTTCAACTAGTAGATGGTTTGATGTATAAAGGGTCAGCTTTATGTGTACCAAAAGAAGCATATAGATTCCACTGGATCAGGGAGGCACATACCTCACACATAGCTGGACATTTTGGAGTAAAGAAGACTCTCTTGAACTTAAGGCGGTACATTTTCTGGCCAAAGATGCAACAAGATGTTAGTAGATACGTATGAGGATGCATGCTATGCAACACTTCAAAACCAGCCAACAAAAAAAGGGGATTGTACATCCCATTGCCAGTGCCAACTAGACCTTGGGAAAGCATATCCATGGACTTTCTGGGAGGTTTGCCTACTGCTAAGTCAGGAAACGATTATTTGTTTGTCGTGGTTGATCGATTTAGTAAAATGATTAACTTGATACCATACAAAAAGACGGTCACAGGGGAAGGAGCAGCCAGATTATCTTTCAATCATGTATGGAAACATCTTGGTTTACCCACCTCAATTATATCTGACATAGACAGTAGATTTTGGGGGCAGTTTTGGACCAATCTATGGAGTTTGATGGATACAAAACTCAATAGGAGTACTGCCTTCCATCCACAAACTGATGGACAGACAGAAGTGGTAAATCGAACTATTGTTAATCTATTACGAGGCTATAACTCAAAACATCCTAAAACTTGGGATGAGAGTTTGCCTTATTGAAAAAGAAGGGGTACCGAAATACTACCAACTTTTCGTTTTTGGC
>JAJJMA010190719.1:0-16210 GCA_023529015.1 Papaver nudicaule | reverse complement strand
TAGCTTGGGAATGACTTGTAGACGAGTTGAGTTGCAATGTGTAACTTATGATTCATTTGCTCCAGAAATGCGATGATTGATTATTTACGGTTAGGAAGCTTGTCTTCAATGCACATATCCACTACCCGGTGTCACTGTAGCAGTACAAAGTCATTAGGTGATCAAATGAGTTTGAAATTCGTTAATACAAAATTAAAAAAAAAAATTGCTTATATCCACTAGTAATACTACTACATGTTGCAGGATAGAAATCATCGATCCACAAAGCAAATGAGCTCTCGTGTTGGGTTTGTGCAAAAACATCCTGGCCAATTTTGTACCACCAATGATTTTTTTGGACCACCAAAATTTAAACCCATCCACTAAAGTTGGTTATGGGATAACTGAAAAGTGGTGAAACTACTTAAACGTCCTCACAGACTTCTAATTAAATTACAAAACTCATAATCAGAAATTTCATTTCCACATCCACCGATATTCTCTTCTTCTTCTTCTTCTTCTTCTTCTTCTTCTTCTTCTTCTTCTTCTTCTCCTTCCCTCGCTCTTTTCATTTTGAAAACCATTTCAAACAAAAACATCGTTGATTAATCGACGATTCAGAGAAAAAAAAATCACGATTAATTGTATATAACAACGATGTCTAGAAACCTAAACGAAGGTCCAAATCCTATAACCTTCAACCCAGGAGGAATCAATATAACTAAAGTTTATCAAAGATCGTCCAAATAAAAAAAAACGAGAATCTGAAGCATCCGAAGCTACAACTCCTAGTTTTAAACCCAAGGAAGATCATATGTCGAAAATCAGGTTTTTAAACTAACCCATACGATTTTTAGTTGAGTTTTATTTGATTTTTCACTCAAATTCGAAGATTGAAAACCAACTGTTCGTAAAAAAATTCCAGATTCGTTAGACATTATTCTATATATTGACTGATTGTTCAACCTGTTCATCTTCTCCGAAAGTATCGAAACTGGAATCGTTAGACGTTCTTCTATAAATGCACTGATTGCGTAACCTATAAATCTTCTTTGAAAGTATCTAAACTGGAATCGTTAGACCTTCTTCTATAAGTGCACCGATTGTTTAACCTATAAATCTTCTTTGAAAGTATCTAAACTGGAATCGTTAGATCCATGTTGGTATTTGAAACGATTTATAAAATCGTTTTGTTTTGGGTTAGTAAAATAACGATTGTTTTCCCTCGATTGTTTGATATTTTCCTGTATGAATTATAGGCTATAATCGTTTCATATTTTTAGGTAGATCAGCCGACTGTCATCGATTGGTCTACAATTATGTATGTGTGAAAATCGTTTCATATTTTGAGGTTGATAAGCCGATTGACATTGATTGGTCTACAATTATGTATGTGTGAAATTCGTTTCATATTTTTAGGTAGATAAGGCGATTGGCATCTATTGTTCTACAATTATGTATGTACTTAAATCGTTTTATATTTTGAGGTAGATAAACCGATGGTTATGAATAGTAATAATCGTTCTTTATAAGTGTTATGAAGAACTGATTTTGTGTGGTAAAAATTCTTAATATTTCTGTAAGATTTTTGTATCATAATCGCTACTACTTACCGTAGACATAAACCGATTGGTTTTCACCACAATATCGAATCGTTTCTTGTTGACAAAACTGTCCACCGATTGCTGTCATCTATTAATTTATTTAATAATCGGTTTGTCTTTTGCATTATTTATCTCGATTGTTATCTGTGTAGCTGTTAATCTGTTTCTTGTTTTGTGCCATAGGTACACTGCAAATGCCAACAAGGGCAAGGGTAAAAGCATCGAGGTGGTAAGAAAGAAAAAATGAGATCATGTTGCAAATACTGAAGAAGCACCACGTAGTTTGGGACCCCGTATAGAGTGGTAGGAAATTGAGTGCAGCTATTCGTACTTCTTCTCAAATTAGACACATCAGTGAACCAACCTCGGAGAGATCACCATCTGAAGATGAAGGTGAAGAGAATGCTGAAAAGGATTTGCAAGACGAAGAAGAAGACAATGTTGCAGAAGAAGAAAGACCACCACCACAACAAGAGGGTGAAGAAGAAAGACGACCACCACAACAAGAGGGTGAAAAACAAGTACCGGTGTCAGATGCTGCACAACCACCACCACAAAAAGAGGGTGAAGAAGAGAAGAAGGTCAAGAAACATATGCGGAGTTACATGCCAAAGGATGATCAGATGATAGCAGAAAAAACACTAGGCAAGCGCCGATGGAGGACCTTATGGGGGTATGAGACCAGTTGGCATGCTATTGTGTACAGAACCATTGTAATTATCCCAGACCTAATCGATTTAGTTTGTTTTTTTTGCTAATTTTGTTTTTCACCATTAGTATGTTTTGTAGGAGCATGAAAATGCAATCCGTCTTCTCAAACACCAATCGTCAACAGGCAAAATGACTCAATGGCCTTTGAAAAGAGTAGGTGTACGTCCGGTGGATGATCCAAAGGCATCGGCCGAATGGTTAGATAACGGTGAAGCCCCTAAAGTGATTGACATCGTCAAGAAGTCGGTTGTATCCTTCCATTGCCAACTCTCAGATTGGATATGATAAACAATTAGTTTCTGCCTTCGTCCAGAAGTATTAAGGGGAGACGGATACTATGCACTTCACATTTGGCGAGAAGACCATCACTCTCGATGATGCGCATGTAAAATCAGTGAGGAGCACCGCTTCGCCAAAGATTAAAACTGAAAGCAGATCAAAGCGTTTACCTTAAAGAGACTGAAAAGGAATTTAGAACAGGTGTCAGCGGAAGGTAAAAGATATTCAATTTAAAATCTTTGAGGGACCAATTCAAGGGGACTCTCAAGATTCATGAGGGAAAGTTTACAAAAAGCGAATCACTGCAACAACCACTGCATACATCCTCTACCCCTTGGGATGTGTCATCTACCAGAACATTTCTGGTGCTCGGGTGAACGCCTCTTATGTGAAGTTGTTGAAAGACTTGGACAAGCTAAATGAGATTTCATGGGGCACTGAGTGTCTCGCTTTTTTGTTAAAGGATATGAGAAAGGTTGCTAGGTCTCATAAGGATCAAATCGGAGGGAATTGCTCTCTGCTTCAGGTACTCCAAGTAGAGTTAGTTGTTATCATCCCATTTTGTTAATATCTTCAACTCATATGTTTCACTTGTAGGCATGGATATATTTGCACTTTTCTGAGTTTGCCAAAAGGGCCACGGAGAACCCTAATTGGGGAAAAGGTGAAGGTCCTGACTACCTAGGAAGTAAATACATCTACAACAGCAAGCCCTCCCGAGCTGAGGAAGGTTTGATTGCACTGAGGACCCGATTGGACAACTTAACTGTAGATGATTTTGTCTTTGATCCTTACTTTGAAATGAGGGCACAAGGAAAGACGACCACTCGTAGCAGGGAACAAAGGTACTTTGGTCCATTGTGGCACCCCACCGGATATGTTTTTTGCAACCCGACGAGAGTGGATCGTCAATGTGGTGGTGTACAAGAGATACCAAGAGTAAAAAAACACGGATTGAGTGAATTAGATATAGAGGAATGTTGCGGACATAATAATTCAATTGAAGTTGTGCACAAACCTCCTTGTACATTCGATGATTGGGAGAACATAGGTGATCATTAAGTTGGGTTAAGTCCGGCTCCCCTCGCTCATTCGACTCCAGAAGATTAAATCGTCCCTCAATATATGGAGTGGTACATCCAGATTTCCCATCCTCGTGTCATACGCGTTGACTATAGATTCTTGCATAACGATCCACAGAAAGCCGTCAATTTATATGTAAGTACTCTCTTATGCTCTATTACCTTTAATCATTATTTATACGTACTTAGTATATGTTGTATGAATCAAAACAGAGACCTCGAGTCGACAAAATGGTCAAGGAGTTTCATTCAGAGATTGCGAAAGGATTTACTGATAACAGGACCAAGAGGATTTTTCAGAGAGCTCTTGAACAATTGTTGAACCTGGAGAATACTAGACGAGGAGATTTGTTTGGACAAGTTCAAGCACCACCGGAGAGGCCAAAGAAGACAAGGGGGAATGAAGCCACAACACGTGGTGGTGATGAAGCTGCACAAGAACCACGACTTAAATGACGTGGTGGTGGTAGTGGTCGTGGAGGTCGTGGTGGCGAGGCTACACAAGAAGCACCACCGGATATAAAGGCTCAAGGTGGAAGTATTGCTCGCGGAGATCGCGGTGATGGAAGGGGTCGTGGTTAAACTCTAAATGTTTCATAAAAACTTGTTTATAACTCAAAACTTGTTCGTTATGTTGTTTAACTTTGGTTGTGTCGACTTTAAACTTCTTTGGTATGTTTGTGTCGGATTTTAACTTTGGATGTTAGTATATGTGAACGAATGAAGCTTGTTGACTTGAAATTTCTGTCATTTTTTTTGCCAGAATCGGTTTAGGTGCACACATCGAACAATTCTCTGACCAATTTACTCTAAAAATAGTTAGAGTACAGAATCCTTCGATATTTGGTTTTCAACACCGATTATTGACATAACCTTAAACACAATCGTTCGATGTCAGTGACGACATACAACGATTAATTATTATCAAATATCAAGATCTCCTGTCTAGTTTTTTTGCACCTAATCGGCTTATATTTACATTCAATCACACCGATTATACTTCAAGCATTTTTGGCATTTGAAAACTTGTAATCGGATAATAAATGTGTCTACGTAAATTGATTGTTTATAGTTTAGTCGGTTGCTGATTGTGTGTGCGTGAACTGATTGTGATGTTCTAATTTTCTGGAAAGAAAAATTATAATCGGCTTAATTCATTCTTTTTGTCTACCGCTTGTTCAACAGAACTATGAACCAGAACAAGAATCGGTTTATCTCTAAATACATGTACGCCGATTATGTATTACTGAAATTAAAGAATTTCGGTTTTTTTTTCTTGTTCATGTTACAATCCAGTCATAATAATTTTTAATCAAATCTATGGATTAACACTAGTTAATCTTGTTTTGCAATTAATCAAACAATTAGTCTAGGGCGCAAGTAATTATCAAAGACAATTTACTTACAATAATAATGTAGAATTAACCAAACATAGGTGACTTACCACAATTAACAAAATTACTCTTCTTAAGGGATTTCCTTAATAAAGTCTAACAGTAAATGTAGTAGTTTCCTAGTTCAAGATTTCAACTTAATAAAACTAAGTTAGATCAATAAAGGAAAGATAACCTTGATCTCATTCACCCATAAATAGTGTCACAAGTGCCACTAATATGTGTGAAAAGATTGCCTCAATATCAAAGAAGAATTGTGCTCAAAATAGCTTTGTAAAGACCATAGCACATAAGTCTACGAACTGGTCAACCGGCTCTGACTAAGTCACATTATTGGATTCGCGAACCTAAAAAATCAAAGGTTGGGGAACCTAGTTGCCTACAAAGTGATATTTTGGGATTTTACTCTATATAGGTTGGCAAACCTAAAACCAAGGGTTGGCGATTGGCGAACCTATATGAAAAGGTTGGCGAACTAAAAAATCTTGTTAGGTTGGCGAACCTAAATGCAAAAGTTGGGAACCTTTAGTCATTTTATGTCGGTATAAAATCTGCTTAGTGATTCTATACCCGACAGTCATAGATTAGATCCAAAGTAAAGAGGTGGAGTACTGGTTTTCGGTGTAAAACTGTACTACGAGCAACTAATCATAGGTAATTCGATATGAAAGATTCGTGAATAACAAAAAGATGAAGAGCAAAGATAAAATCGTTCATTTGAAGTAAAGTATTTTTGTGATTAATTCTACATGGATGATGTGCTTAAAGACCTGAGGAGATTAAACATCATTCACTAACCTAGTCTCTCTCAAAAGCCCCAAGTCTTACCAGAAAATCCAACCCCCACAACTGAGCCTGAGCTCACCATTTATAGATCGAGATACGTAAGTGGGATACAACTAATAAGACAAGATACTCAATCGTGGGTGTCAGAGGCTGTCGAGTAACTCGGTGCGCATCGAGGCTGAGCTGAATATTCAATCCTTCGATGCTCTTTATTCGGAGGCGTTATCGAAGATACTGATCGAGTCATCCCCTTCGAAGTCTTCCAGACTGTCTTCGATTACCCGCATGCCTTTTGATATATTTGATTAATACATCTCAGTGACGTACGATATCTTCTGGATTTTATTCCATGCTTCGCCCCACTTTCTCTTATTTTACTTCCCCTTCATGATGCAGGCACGTGTCTTCAATAACTTTACGCCCCAATAGTATTCCTCTTTCCTTATTTGAAGATTGGAAATATTCGGAGAAGGAAACTTCTGGTATTCTAATTTCCCCGACACGTGTCTAGCCTTTAGTTTCGTAATTGACACAGGTTAGCTTCTCTATTTCGGAAACGTCGCCCCTTTCTACCTTCTGACCTGCTATGCCGGTTCCTCATTTTCCTCTATTTAAACCAGACTTTTCCCTCCTTTAGAAACTTTTATTCCTTCTTCAAATTTTTTCTCCTGTAACTCCTTTATTTCGAGTAGTTTTCCTTTGCCCTTTCTTTCGTGAATCTTCTTTCTTTGCTTCTAGATTTCGGATTTTTATGATGGTGAGTGTTCCTGGGCTTTGATATGTTCTCCGTACTCTGTTTTTGGTTTTCTTTTAACTAACTCCTTCTGCTACTATATTTCAGGCACCCAAAAATAATGTGGACCCTAAGCTTTCATGGGAGGAGAGAGATAGGCTTATGGGCTATAATGAGGGACCCTTTCCCTGTAACGATATTGCCGGTGCTACGATTTATCCCCTGGGTTGCTTTTAGAACATGATTGTAGCGCCAATCGGATTATAGTTTCCGGCGAGTTGTTAGGTGCTGGCCTGCCTATTCCCCTGTACAATCCATCGAATTCGCTGTTCTATGAAATCTATTCCAGGATTCACCCTCATCGAGGCATGATGCAATTGACATGTAATTCAATTCGACTAATCAGCGAATGGATGGCCCGTTCTGAGGGTAGTTCGAACTACTACAAGTCTTTCCCGAAGGACTCAAATCCTCATAAATTCTGCACTGCGGATAATTTATTTAAACATTATCAAGGTGAGATGGGCTTGAATAAGAAAGCTCCGCATTGGGGTGTGAGATTAAAAAAAGATTGTGGGTAAAGTACATGTTATTGCAGATGTGGATCCTACTGGATCGAGTACGAACAAATTGCTTCGCCATTCCAGCGATGACGTGTGGTTTACTAAGCCTGTGCTCATCAAAGGGCATGTTTTGTATGGTTATGCTGATGAAGAAAATAAGGTTGCTCGTACTGACTTCAAGGACGGTCATAACTTCAAAGTTGTTAATTATTTTAGAATTCATTTTTCTGGGGATGAGTTGAAAGAGTCCCGAAGAAGGATTTCTACTATGAAATCGAAAGTAAGTTTCTTCCCTAGTGCCCTTTTATTCCCTTTAGTTGTTTTCTTATATTTTTTTTGTGTATTCAGAAGGAACATGACAAAGAATAAGATGATGGTTCGAAGAAGATAAAGAATAAGAAGTCTAAACGAGCTACTGCTGGAAAAGAAGCAAATAATCAGTTAACAAACACTACCTGCCTCATCTATGCAATGGGTATGAATACATGCCTCTGTTTGTTTCCAGATAAGTTGGCTGCTATTCGGCAGGGCGAAGTTGGTTCCGAGGGGGATGGGGATGGTGATATGGTTTTTATGTTCGAGAATCATAATCGCAGAAGGATCGCCAAGGGGGTTTATCGAAGGAGGACACTTCGAGGATTGTTACGAGGGGCCAGAAACGGTCCGAGGCTGAAAAAGGGTGTTGAATCCCCTAAAGATGTAAATGAAGAGGATGATAATGAAGAATCCGATGAAGAGGTGTTTGCCACGCTGAATAGGAAAAGGAAATGAGAAATATCTCCTCTAAAGGGTCCTTCGAAGAAAAAACCTACAATTCAGCCAGGAACTTCTCGAGGTGAAGATGGTGCTTCGAAGATAGACACCTCAACTGCCTCTGTTGTCGAGTTCGAGTCGAGCCTCGATGCCTCTGGTGTGCATATAGATGTTCGTGGTAGCAACTTGAAGAAGCTGGTAGATGTCTCGGGATTGCGACCTTCTATCCCGTTTCTCGAAGGTCCGTCGATGCCTCAGAGTTTTTCTCAGAGACAATACACCAGTGAAGATATTAAGGATCTTGTTAAAGGTGATGTTCGATCTGGACCATTTGCCAAGGACATTGTAAATCATTCGAATGCGGTACGCCTAGGATCCCGCAAAGGGTTGTCTGGACTCAGGTATTGTTACCCTCATTTCCCAATTATTTTCTGGAGATTGGCTCCATGAGAGGACATTCAGTTAGCACTGGACTAGCCATCATGCTCTTCTCGAAAGGGTAAGGTTCTTCGGAGCATTATTCAGGTTTGTTTCCCACTATCGATGTTAATGTTGTTTTCTTTGCAGTTGCACAACCACGGCTTATACCTATTGAATTATATTGTGGCACAAGCAACGAGATTACTCATATCAACGAAGAGCTGCGAAGCGAACGTCATGAGAAAAGAGTACTCGATGCTGAGGTTGCGAAGTTGAAAGGTGAGTTGAATTATAGAGGAGTTTTTCCAAGTTTTTGTTTGTGCGTCTTTGAACTGACTCTATCTTGCTTTGAACAGGCACCGTGGCTGATTTAGGCAAAGAACTTAATGAAGTTGTCACCACTCGAGATGCTCGCGCTGAAGGTTCAGGTTGAATATGTTATGAATCTTCAACAGGAGTTGAAGAACAAGGGGGAAGAGTGCTTTTCTTGGAAAGAAAAGTACGAGCTGCTAGAGAAGAAGAAGATTGAGGAAGTAGAGTTGCTAGAGGGGATATCGCTTCACTGCAAGAGACTATAAAGTGTGAACCGAATAGAACGATCCAAGACTGTCGTATGCATACTCGTAAGGTCTAAAAGAGCTTCGGAATGCAACCAATGACATATCCTGCCAGCCAAAACGATCCTGAGGCTTCGTTGGAATCTGATGATGATCTTCTCCCTCCTGCCAAGGTTCGATCTTTGGTGCAAGAAATTGTTAAACGAAGGGCTGCAGGCGAGGTAAGTTCCGAGAGTGAAGAAGAAGAAAATGGCAATGAATAGAGTGATGAAGGAGATGATAGTGGAAATGGTGATAGTTATGGAGATGTGGAAAATAAGGAAAGGGGAGAGAAGAAAGAACCAGAAGGTGAGCAAAATATGTGGGAAGATAGGGAGTTGAAATGGAAGAGGATCGAGATGAAGGGACTCGGGCTGAAGGGTCCGAGAAAGGGGCTGAAGAAAATACAACTGGTGGTGAGAGCGATGAGGGAAATGCTGATGAAAATGTGGGTCGCGATGCTAAGGAGAATGAGAAAGGCCCTAATGCTGATGATGTCCTTAATAAAGAGGTTCTCGAAGGTACTGCATAGAAGATGTTATATTCCTTATGCTTCCTTTAGGATTCCTTTGTATGGCTTATTCTTCCCGTCTTCAAACTCTTTATCGAATTGTAATACTCAATGAGTTTTTCGCTTTCATTTGTTGTAAAATCCTTCGAGGTATTTGTCGAACTGTTTTTTGCCATTAATCATGTATCATGTACTTCGTTGTTATCTTGTAATGATATGTGCTTTTTTGAATTTCCGTTTTCATGAGCAAGTCATGCTTTATTCGATGTATAGATGTGATCAGGCACGTAGTTTTCTTTACAAATTCTAGGATCCTAAGGTTACTTAGAGTGCAACTTTAGGGCTTACTTCGATGTGGGAGACAGTAAACCAAGCTAGTGGGGGCTACAGATAACCCTTCCCATAGGCTGTTCACTACTTTCCCTGCCTCAAGATGGCGTTGGCTATCGAAGTCGTAGGTACCTGGTTGGACTGAGTACATAGGAACTTATGGTAGGTATCGAAGATGCCAAGTATCCTCTGAGGAGGCTTGAGTTAGGTATTTTGGATACATGTTTTACCTAAGTAGAGCAGGAGGCTTATGGTAGGCAACTACTGTTGACGTCGATAAGAAAGTAACACTATTGGGGAGTGCCGGTCATAGCTGGAGCTTAGACATGGTACTGTGTTCCTATCATGGCACGGAGTTCAACCCTTTCATTCTCGCTTGCCCCTCCTCGAGGCTATATATGATTTTTGGAGGAGGTCCCTTAGCTGCGTAACTCGCTTTCCATTCCTGTGAATGTAAGCTAATTAGCTGCCTCGGGGTTCCATCCACTCTAATGGTGGATGTTAATCCCATTTATTGTCCCCGCGATGCTTCATCGAGGAGGTTTCATGGGTTTCATGGGTCGCATGGTAGTGGGTACAAATGCCTCTAGCTTATATAACTTCGAAACAAAGTACCCACCGCTGACGAGGTGGCTTGTGGATAGATGAATGTGTCGTGTAGCTCGTAGGGCCCTTACGACTACATCGACATCATTTTTGTGCCTAACATGGTAGGACTTTTTTTTATTATTTTGGCGTCAGGGCCTTTATATATATATATATATGTATGGCGTCAGGGCCTTTTGGGAGATATGACTAATTGAGAAGGTATTTGCCTATGCGAATAGGATCTGGAGGTTGTATCGAGATATAACAAATCGAGCTGTTAAATTGTTTATTAAATCGAAGTGCTTGAAGCGCATTATTTTCTATGAATAATAATTTCTTATATATTTTGCATTCCATGCATTCCCTAATCCTACGTCATCTTCATCGAGCAACTTATAAGCTCATTTTCTTGCCGCATGTTGCACTTTGAGTCTCCCTTCTGATAGGGTGGGATTTCTCGCAATACCAAATCCCCTGGCTGAAATTCTCTTTCAACGACCTTCTTGTTGTATCGTTTCGCTAGTCCTTGCTGATAGCTAGTTAATAATGTGCTGGAGGGCTGCCTCTTTTGTTTCTTCTAGATCATCCAATTTTGGGGATATCAAATCAGTTGTAAGGTTTTTCTCTCATGATTAGTGTTTGTCTGTGCGTAACATTATCTCGGTGGGCAGCACTGCCTCCGTTCCGAATGTGACTTGAAATGGTGTCATCCCCATTAATTCCCGTCGTGAAGTTTGATATGCCCATAATACATTGTGCAGGTGCTCGCACCATTGTTTTTTGTGGTGTAAAACCCTCTTCTTTAGGTTGTCCCCTATTGTCTTATTGGTTGCCTCTGCCAAACCGTTGCATTGTGGGTATATTGGTGTTGATGTTCCCAATCTGACGTTATACTGGCTGAGTGGTGTGTTAGGTATAAAACAATAAAGAGAATCTGAGGGGTAAAATATGAAGTGTGATGATGTAATAAAAGATTGTAATGGAATTCGAGAGGTCAAGATCGAACAAGACTCGCCTAAACCAAGAAATGGTCGTTCGAGTATTGCTTCAGTTACAAGAAGAGGATATAGGGTTGGTTTAGGGAGGGAAGCAGAGAAAGATGAGATCAGAGAATTGATATAATTTCTGTGATGTTGATGATTAAATTGCTAAATAAGAATGGATATTCAGTTCTCACTAGATATTGAATGCTGACTGAGAAGAGTTAATCAATTATCGATAAGACAGATTGATTATACTTGCACTGAATTAAACTGTTGAACTTGTTTGTTCTTGTTGTTATGTTTCCAAACTGGTCGAGTGACCTATTTATAACAATAGAATTCCAACTGATCTCGTAAGAAGTGGAAGAAGTGGAAGAGTGGGAGTGAGGAACGAGTGGGGTCAGTTGTTAAGAGTCTTGCGCCTAATAATAGGGAAGACTAACAACCCACTACCTTATCCCATCTTTCCAGCAACGTTCACACGACTTAGCTTCTTTCCCGTTGAGTGATTGAGCCATTGCAATCACACGTGCCGTAGACCGCCAAACCAAAACCCTAAAGAATATCCCCCCATGTAACTTACTTGATTCTCGTAAGATTTGTTAAATATTTGTTAAGTCAAAGATGACTAGGTGCAAGTCGTACCAATTACTGGTAAACTCAGGACTTTGCGATAAGATAGAGATTTAAGCGATAAGCTTGAATATCTCTTTGAGATTTGGTCTAAGGATTGACCCGGGAAATCGCCATTTAAACCAATGATATAAATCTAAGGGTTGAGCTAGCAACCACCATTTAGATAAGATAAGTATAAGGATTGAGCTATGCAATCGCCATTTAGACTGAGAGTATTTCAGCAACTCTCTGTGGCAATAGTCAAATAAATACGACTTTCAATTTGCCATAAATATGAGAAATTGGCTTGTGGCATGTAATGCACCAATTCTCTGAGTAATGAAGACATATGAATGTCCAAAATAATATAAGTCATAGCCATGAGCCATGATTAAGAATTATAGCACTGATTTATAGAAGCAAGTCCATAATCAGGAAAAACAGACGAATGATGCTATCACAGCGTAGCCATCATCAAGAATGCATAAGCATTGCCAATATAAGACCTAAAGATAGGCCACAATAATTATAATAAGCCATGTTACATGGCATAATAATCTTATTGGGAAGTTAGGCATAACATTTATGTTATTTTCGGATTTCTGAACAGCTTGCATGTTATCCATTCATAAAATCGCCCATGCCAGCCTATATTCGATAAAATTCCGAATTTTTAGTATGTTGTAGGGAACTCACAGAGGAAAAACTTTCGTGAAGGAAGCGCCTCCTAATTGTTCACGGATTGGGCTGTAAAAATAGTCCATTGAAGAAATACGTGAGCTGTCAGATTTCCGAGCTCGATTAGGAAACTAGAGTATTATGGACTCAATAAAATCCATAATCCTCTAGGATTTGGATCAGTGGGACCCATAAATAGAGGGGAGGCTAGGAAAAGATATACTCTAGCTCCAAGGGAGCAAAGATAGCCGTGAGAGAGAAGACGGCCATGGACCTCCATGAGTACAAGCGAGGGAAAGCCATAAGGCCTCCACAAATTAGGTGAGGCATGGTCATAAGGCCTCCAATGTTTGGCCAAGGCACGACTTTGGGCCTCCAAGAGTTTGGCCAAGGCATAGTCGTGGATATCCAAGAAACTAAGCAAGAGGGATGCGTGGGCATCCAAAGATAAAGCCAAGCTATAGACGTGGATGCCCAAAACTAAGGGCAAGGATGGCCGTGGGCATCCAAAATCAGGGCAAGCTAATGGCACGGGTACCCAAAATCAGGCCAAGGAGATGGCGTGGGCACCCAAGTGCCAAGGCAAGCTAAAGGTATGGGTATCCAAAGCTAAGGCAGGGATTGGCCGTGGGCCTCCAAGCATGGAGGGAAGGGACGACGTGAGTATTAGATAAGGGAATTGCCGTGGGATAAGGATTAGGCTTAGGGATTGCCGTGGGATAAGGATTAGGCTTAGGGATTGCGTGGACACCCAAAATCAGGCCAAGGCGTGGCCATGAGTGTCCAAAGGTTAGTGCAAGGAGTGGCCGTGGGCCTCCAGGGGTTAGGCGAGCTAAAAGATGTGGATACCCAAATTTAGGCCAAGGAAGTGGCGTGGGCATCCAAAGCTAGGCCAAGCCAATGGCGTGGGCATCCAAAGCTAGGCCAAGGAGATGGCCGTGGATGCCCAAAGCTTGGCCAATGCAATGGCGTGGGCATCCAAGCTTGGCCAAGGAGATGGCCGTGGATACCCACAATCAGGCCAAGGAATGGTCGTGTATATCCAAGTGTTTGTGGCGTGAATTGCCTAGGGTTTGGCTCGAGCATGAGCTAGGCTAATGCGCATGCGTAGGTATTTTTACGTATAGGCTAGGGATATGGACCATGCTACTAGGCTAGGGTCGTGAGATATCAAAATACAGCTAATGGTAATTAAATATCTTATCCCTATTATAAAATAAATTCATACCTTATCTCGAGCTATTCCAGGACGCCAGAAATTGATGCGAAATTACTCCTGTGACCTCCTCGCGAAAAACCACCATCAACAAGTGGGAGCTTGACATCGGTTCCTATGAATTCATTTGCATTATCAGATATTATCTCGGCAGGGACTCCAAATCGGCAAAATATATTCTCCCATATGAAGGTAAAAACGTCCCGACCCATGTGGTTTCTTAATGCTTTTGCCTCGGTCCACTTTATAAAATAATTCGTTGCTACGATAATATACTTTCGTTGTCCTGATCCTGTAATGAAATGTCTGACGATATCGATCCCCCAATTTGCGAAGGGCCATGGGCTTAAGACCGAGTTCAGGTCCGTTGCTGGTGCATAGATCCTTTTGGCAAATCTTTGGCAAGCATCGCATCTTCGAGATATATTCTTGGCATTGATATGCATATAAGGCCAGTAATATCCATGTGCCTTAGTCCTTTGAGCTAATGCCCTTGCTCCACTATGGGTTCCTGCTTCTCCGTTGTGAAGCTTTGTCATTAATGCGACTGTCTATTCGATGAACACATCTTAGCAGCGGCCCTAGGTAAGATTGGCGATATATGATTTATGTACCCTCCCTATATCGATGGAAACAATGCTTGGATATGTTATCTTGGAAGCAATAAATGCCAAAGTATCTGCGTATTTATTGTCTTTTCTGCAGATGTGCCGAATTTTTAGGTTTGTAATCTTTGCCATGTGCCTTTTAACCAACTTCTTGTATTTTAATAATGAATCATTTGACTGATAGCTCCCGTCGAGCTGCCTGACCACTAGTTGAGAATCTGTAGTTATTCTTACTTCCTCGATTTCCATTTTTTGCATGAGTTTTAGTGTATGAATCATTTCTTCGTACTCTGTTTCATTGTTCGTGGCTTCGAATTCTAATCGAAGTGAATATACCGTTCGCTTTCCTTCTGGTGAGGTGAAGACTATTCTGATTCCACGCCCATCTCCATTCACTGATCCATCGATGAATATCTCCCAACGTCGAAGATGGCACACTGCTGTAAAAGATCTAACGGTCTTCTTTTTCTTTGATGCCTAGCATCAGCTCTTCTTCTTCGTCTTCTTCTACAGGAAACTCGGCTAGAAAGTCGTCTATGACTTGGGATTTTTGTGATGTACGTATTTCGTAGATAACATCATATTGTCCTATCTGAGCATTATTCCATTTTTCAATCCTTCATGCTGCCTGGGTATTTTTGAGAACTGACTCGATTGGAGTTTTGGTTAGTACTATGATTCGATGAGCTTGGAATTATGTCTGAAGTTTTGGAGTTGCCACCACAAATGCTAGTATGAGCTGCTCTACCTTGGTATTTTCCGCTGGGAAGAGTGTTCTGCTGATGTAATACACTGGCTTTTTTCCATCCCTGGAGGTCACGAGCACCAAGCTAATGGCGTCAGAATTGGCTGCAATATATAATCTTAGATCTTTATCCTTTTCTGGCCGTTGCAGAGCAGGTAGTCCTGCCAAGTAGTTTTTGATTCCTTGAAATGCTGCCTCTATTTCATCTGACCATATGAACTTTTCTCCCTTTTTTTAAGATGCTGAAGAATTCTTTGCATCGATCCGAGGGTCGAGCAATAAACATACTTAAAGTTGTTATCCTTCCACTCAATGTTTGCACGTCTTTTACTGTTGCTGGAGAAGGCATTTCTCGAATTGCATGTACCTTCGCAGGGTCCGCTTTGATTCTTGTTTTGGTAATTACATACCCCAAGAATTTTCCCGAATTAACTCTGAATATGCACTTGGCAGGATTGATCTTCATGTTGATTTGTCGCATTTTCTCCAGTATTTATCGAAGATCACCTACATGGGTTTCTGCCTTTTTGGTTTTTACCAACATGTCATCAACGTATGCTTCCACATTCTTTTTTAACCAAGGACGAAAGATGTTTTCCATTGCCTTTTGGTATGTGGCACCTACATTTTTTAAACCAAATGGCATGCGGGTGTAATAGAATAATCCGCTGGTTGTGATGAAGGCTGTGTGCATCTGGTCTTTTTCTGCCAAAGGAATTTGGTTATACCCAGAATAAACGTCTGTAAAGCTCAACAACTCGTGCCCTGTTGTGGCGTCTACTATTTGATTGATGCTTGGCAAGGGGTGCGGATCCTTCGGGCATGCCTTGTTTAGATTACTGAAATCGATGCAGATTCAGACTCCTTTGTTTTTCTTTGGAACTATAACCATGTTCGAGACCAAATCCGCGTATTAAATTTTCTTGATTATTCATGTTGCTATCATTTGTTGAATTCGGACTCCACTGCCTCCTGATATACATCTGCAAGTTTCCTTGGTCTTTGCTTGAATGGTCTTATCGAAGGGTTGATATCC
>JAJJMA010190694.1:33156-45670 GCA_023529015.1 Papaver nudicaule | reverse complement strand
ACGATCATGTGTTTGAGGTCCTGTCAAGTTCTTCGGCAACATTTTGAGGTGGCTTACGGAGCAAAGGCAGAACAACATCAATGACAAATATTATGCTCTCGAGCAACTGAGCTACTGCTCGATTATCACCCTACAATTACGATAAAGGTGAGTAACAATTAAAATGTATAATATATAACGCCTAATATGTTTTGTATTTGGGCATGCTAAACTTGCTACTTTTTTATGGTATCGGGCATAATCTTGTTTGAAATGTACACCTGCTTACTTTGCCGTAAAGGGGATACACACATTTAGTTAAACTACTTTAAATTGATCAATACATACTTTTTCCCCAAGATTCTCTGATTGAGGATCTTTAAAGAACGAAAGAAAACTAACAATAGGGAAATGAAATCTGACCTTGAGTTTGTTGCCAACTTTGGCTAAACCAACAGTAGTAGAGTCTTTGAGAGCACCATATGCTTTTCTCAATGACAATAAAGTCTCCATTCTATGCAACGTACACCATCACCCACCAGTGCCTGAAACTGAGGATGCAACGGGTTTCCATCCGAATGACCTGCAGCAACGAAATACAACATCAACCGATGCAAAGGGACTATTAGGTCTATCAAATCACAGAAAATCCATCATGTCACAGAAATCAAGATTTAAAGAAACAGAAAAATCACAAAATTCAAAACCCAAAACAAATTAACTGAAAACACTTAATCAAAAACGAAAAAATCTTTTCTGAATTACCTCTGCATCAACAGCTTTCTCTACTGTTAAACTTCTCAATGCAGCAGCAACACCATCCCAATTACAGGGTTCTCAACAACATACTCAATTAATCAAAATATTAAATACATAGAAAAACCTAACCGAGTAATAATATCCGTGCTTATTTGAACAAAATAAATCCTCCCAACGAAATCACTATGAAGCTACAGACCAAATTACACACAGAAAATCGAAACCCCAAACAATTAAGGATTCGATCAATAAGAATTAAGGAATCGAATAATCAAAATATTTAATCAGATTATCAATCAAGAGTTAAGGATTCGATCAAAATTAAAAAACAAAGGAGGCGGCCCCGAAATCGTGAGTTTTTTCGATAGCTATATACAAACTTGCCAGGTTGTTTACAATGGTGTTAAACCTAATCCAAAAGCTCTAATTACTAAAATCATGCTTGATATGAGAGACCAGCCAGTTATCTGTCCAACTGTGGTTAATGTCAGAAACCATGACAGCATACAAGAACAACGAAATTTTGATTGGATTATATATTTTGATGCTTCATACCATCGAGCTGATCATTCTATGGGATATGCAATATTGCTTTGTGATAACACGGGCCAAAGAAGAGAATGCAGAGCTGGTGCAGATTGGGCGTCCTGCCCACTAGATGCGGAAGCCAAAGGATGCATAGAGACCTTATACTGGATCAACAGTCTGAATATTAAAAATGTTTGCATTATAAATGACTGCAAAAACTTGGTCTCGCTGCTGAAGAAGGATCCAGACCTACCTATCTCACTGCCATGGGGAGCTTTAGTTAATATGAAGAAGTGTCAAGAAGTCTTTAATTTTACGCATCATGTTTATTTTCAGTTTAGGCACAGATCTTTTGTTTCTACCGTTGACAGACTTGCTAAAACTATAAGGTCTAAGAGAGTCAAGTTTTTCCCAACCGAACAGCTAAATGACGATGAGAAAAACTCTTTTTTGTTTGCTCTTGACCGACGTTCACATCTGTTGACTCGGTTTGTAATTTCCTCTTCAGTTTAATAGAAAGTCGCATTTACATCAAAAAAAAAAAAAAAAAAAATTGATGGTGAATTATCTAGTACTCCACCTAAAATAGTAAAAAAAAATCTTCGTACGTGGTGGCCTTTAATATCCTCCATCCACTTTGACAAAAATAAACAGGGAAGCCTTCACCCATCACGTCTGTGGCCAAACATGTGGCGTTCCAATTATGGCGTCACCAAACTGGGAACTAACCGCAATTAACTTCCAAATGTTTTTTACTTGTTCTTTTTACTGCCCGGTCCAAGCTCAATTTTTTACTCTCCCAACCATGAACTGTGACCAGATCATTATGAACAGTAATACTAGTTAATTTGCCATTAGTTACACACTAGATTCTTTGCCCAGGAAATTGCCCACTTATCAAGATCCCCTGCATCACTCGGTATAATTTGTGCACAATTTTACCTTACGCAACCAAAACTACTGCATCATCATAAACAGTTAACCGTCGTTATCTCCCAGTTTTGTGACATCATAAACAGTCACATGTTTGGCCACAGTGCTAATCTTTTTTTTCCTATAAGTGCAATTGGAGCTGAAATTAGTTTTTCATACTAATAAGTAGCGTCAGCTATAAGTGTAGTGAAGAATCTTGCTGGTTTCTGCTGCAAGAGAAAGAATCAGAAGTAAGTGGGCTTTAATCGTATGGAAGGAAAGGCATCTAACCGTCTCCTAGAGTGGTTATATCAATCTCAAACAGATTAATGAAGATTTAGTTAGCAAAAAAAAACAGATTAGTAACAAGAACTTGTTTGTTGGTTCATATTGTTTCGCCTTAAAGAGATCTGGGTACAGAAGATTCAAAGCAGGATACACTTAGAACCAATCATCTTGAAATTTTTCGATTGCAGTAGCTACAAATGCACAAGAAACATCAAACAAGTACTTAAAATCATCACAAGATACCGAAGGACTTATTACACACTAGAGCCCTACATTGTTTACTCCTTCACATGATGCATGACTGAAGAAAATGGCAAGTTTATGCCTTTACTTTCTTCCCGTCAATCTCCACCGTGAGTGATCCATCCTTTCCGATCTCCACCTCAACCTCATGCCCTTTAACCTCAACCTCAACCTCAGCTGCTCCATTCTTGTTAAGCTCAAGCTCAATCTCGTTCTTGCCAGCCTCAACTTCAATCTCAAATCCTGTAGCACTATGTTCAAAGGATACTTTCTCCTCTCGGGCTAACAAATAACAATTGCAACATACATTTTAGTTAGAGTCATTAAAATTGCATTTTCAGTATTAATCGAGCTTGAAAACAAATTTGTAATAAAATCCGGAAAAAAACTTACGTTTTGTTTTAGCAGGGATGTTCTTCACAGCCAAGACCTCAGTAGAGATGAGAAGAACAACGGCAAAAAGAAGTGCCAGCAAAATGATGTTCTTCCTATTCGCACCCATTTTTAAAGTTTTTTGCTTACTAATGCACTGAAACTGAAAATGTGCTTGGAACTAGTAATTAACTCAACAATGTATTTGCAGAGAAGAATGATGGAAGTACTATGATTTTAGGCTCAATTTATAGAGCAGAAGAAGATGAAAATTAGAAAAAGTAATGCAAGGCTGTCTGTCGTCAAGGGCAATCAGTGGCCTCTAAAAGTTAGGACCCCCACTGAGCATTATAATGTGTCAGAGTGAGGGAGGGTACACTCACTGGTCCTAATTGATATTGCCTTTTCTTATTTGAAGCAAGCATATCTATGATTTTATCCAGGTAATTATGATGTCTAAGTAGCAGCCGCGCACATGAAAACAAATATCGCAGTCCCAAAAAAGAAAAAAAAAATAAAAGAAAAAAACTTGGGTAACCGAAATAAAAATTCACATTATGACCCAAAATTGTCTTTGTAATTCAAAATTTTGTCAAGTGACCAAAAAATCTATAGCAATGATCCAAAATCTACCTAGAGCATCTTCAACAGTGGGTTTAATTTTATTTTTTACATGTCACGTAGGATTTAAGATCCCCATTTTACAAAAAATTATCTCCAATAGTAGGGTCCTCAAAATTAGTAGTCATGACATGGCAACCAAAAAGTCTTAGTGAAAGTCTTATTTAGACTTTCTGTTCGACCTCCATGTCATCAATTTAACTGACTTTTCTTATTTTAATTATGGTTTAAATATTAAATAACCAATAGAAAATAAGAGAAGCAATTATATTTATTTAATTAATTATATCCACATATAAATTTAAGGGTTAAGACCTTGCACTATTGGAGATGGTTTATAAGCCAAAGAGTTTTATTACATAAACCCTCCTAAATAAAAGTCTAAATAAAACCCCACGTAGGATTTTCAGCATCCACTGTTGGAGATGCTCTTAGTGATCTCTCAAAATGCCTTACCGCGTGACCCTCAAACCCTTCTTCAAGAAACAACAATGTGTTACATAACCCGAAAAAACAATAGTTACCATGTCATCTAAAATCTTCTTTCTAAATCTAAATTTTTTGATGTATAAAGAACGTGGCTAATTTAGGGGTGAGCTCTTTTTTAATAGGGGCGAGTGCTAATCCAAAATAGGGTTACAATGAAATAAAAAGATCATCCCATATGAAATATATTTTTTAAATACAAAACAACCCTTGATTACTAGAGATTAATGATATGATTAGATGTTAACTCAATTTGATTAGCAAAAATTAATGATATGATTAATTCATCACCATCATCTTCATCAAGACTCTATCTCCATTATCAAAAATCATGATGATCTTCATCAAGTTTCGGTCATCCATAATCACTATCATCCTTCACATTCAAAACAAACATTCATAATCCATAGTTCTTCATCCCTACTAACTATTTAATCACTACTAGATATCCAATTTGTCTAAGATTTAAAAAAAAAACTAAAAATTTCATTGAATCGATGAAACATAGACTTCAAATTAACCTAGAATCGTCAAGGTTTTGTCTTAAACATGACGAATAATCACTATAATCGAATGATGCTCCAATGAGGAGCTTAGTTCACTAAAAACACTATGATCTCTATGAAAAATACTCAATTTTTTCAAGTTACAGAGACAAAATCGTCAAAGTTTTGTCTTAAAACATGACGATTGTTCTTGACTGTAGAAAAATCGTCATGGTTATGACCATCGACCTTGACGATTTTTCATGTTTTTTTTCCAGAAATTTCAAGATTTTGACAAAGGAAAATCAAGCAAAAAACACCAGAATCGTCAATGTTTTCAAGGCTTCCTTGGCGATTTTTGGTCACAATCATCAAAGAAACCTTGAAAACCTTGACGATTTTTGGTCACAGACGTCAAAGAAACCTTGAAAACCTTGACGATTCTGGTGTTTTTTGCTTGATTTTCCTAAGTCAAAATCTTGAAATTTCTGGAAAAAAAACATGAAAAATCGTCAAGGTCGATGGTCATGACGATTTTTCTACAGTCAAGAACAATCGTCATGATTTAAGACAAAACCTTGACGATTTTGTCTCTGTAACTTGAAAAAATTGAGTATTTTTCATACAAATCATAGTGTTTTTAGTGAACTAAGCTCATCATTGGAGTATCGTTCGATTATGTTTGACCAACCATCTTTGTATTGTAAGTTAATCAACAAACCAAGTTTCAAAATCCGAATTTTGAAGTTGTTAAAGTTTAATTTGGATTTTAGAGATGAAGAAATGAAATAGAGAGAAGAAGATTGTTTGTTGTTAATGATATAGAGAAGATGGTTTTTGTTTGAGTGTTTTTTTTTATTAGTTTTGTAGTAAGATTAGTAGTAAAATTAGTGTTCCTAATTTTGAAGTTGTTAAAGTTTAATTTTTTTGGATTTTAGAGATGAAGAAATGAAGTAAAGAGAAGAAGAGTGTTTGTTGATAATGATATTTGTTTGGGTGTTTTTTGATTTGTTATGTAGTTAAATTAGTAGTAAGATTAGTGTAGGGACTTTTTAGTATTTGCACAAAGTTTTAGCACCCCTTATAAACTGGGATGAGATATTTGAAGTATTGCTCCCCCTCGTTAAAAATGTGCTCGCCCTCAAAATAACAAGGATAAAGAAGGCCTATCTCGTCGACGAAGCCATGTCCTGACAAGCGGGACTGTGGTCTACCTACCCTAGATTTTTTTTTTTTTGACAAAAATACAAAAAGCGGTTGGTGAACTTTATATTTTGAGAGATATGTCTCCTGGGTGTTTCTAAAGCAGTAATATTGTGTAGGTAAATTTGGAAATATACAGTTTAGACCATCTTTGTCTTTTTAATTAGTGTACACATTCGACACTCCATTCCACTGGCCTTGTTTTGTTTATTCTTCCCAATAAACCAAATAAGGAATAGGAAAAGGAAAAGGTAAAGGTAAAGACACTAGGGAATAAAATATGCTTTAGCATGATTATAATTATTTACTCCATACTTAAATTATAATACTCGATTAGTTCCTCTTTAATTTGATCTTATCAGGTTTTGGTATCTCAAGTTGGGGTTCTGTATAATAACATAATGTCCTTTAGTTCTTTCTTACACTTCTGTTACACTATTTCCCTTCCACTGTTTTCTGTTATTTACCGTTTTTGTTATACAGGCAGTTGACAGTTGTCACAGCTCTGTCCGGTCTGTTATCTTCTTCCTACACGTGTACTGTTTTGATTTGTTCTTCTGTCTCTAACTGACTGTGTCTTCAGCTATAAATAGCTGCTTGTACTTCCTTTTTGAGTAATGAAATCTTGATCATCTTTTCCAACATCACTATGGTATCAGACTCAGATTCACAAATGAATTCTGAGGGTTTCGATCTCCACTGCTTCCATTAATGATTCAGAGAAGCTAATTTCACCACAAATTTCAGAAACTCACCTTCACTTCCTTCTTCTTATTCTTCAATGTTTCTTGATTTCTTTCTCAGATCTATTTTTTATACATCAATTTCTTGATTTTCTTGATTCAAAATCTCAGTTTCTTACACTTTTACAATGGAAAATCTGAATGCTAGTCCATTTGCTACACTTCCTATTGGGTCAGTTAACATCTCTGGTTCCTGCCAAGCTCAAAGAAGACAATTATTCAAATCATTCAGAGATACAGATTGATGTGATATCTAGATGGATCTCACGTTTTCCTGTTCAATTTACTAGTAGAGCTAATACCAACAATGGTGTTGAAAATCCAGCTTACACTGAATGGATCAAAGATGATGCAACTATTCGTATGTGGATCAATTCAACAATCTCTGAGAATGTTATTTGCTATTTTGCTGGAGCAGAAACTGCTCATCATTTATGGTCAGGTATTTAAGAACGATTCTCTCGAGTTTCCTCTACTCATTTTATTCAGTTACGTATAAGATTAATGAATCTAAAGAAAGGTAACACTTCAATTGCTCTTTTTACTGGTGAAATTAAACAATTGGTAGACAAATTAGCTGCTTCTGGATCTGTAGTGTCTGATGATGAGATTGTTGCAATAACACTATAAGGATTAGGTCCAGAATACAAATCTTTTGCTTCTTCCCTCCGTATGCGTTTTCCTCATGTTAATAGTGTTGAATTGCATAACTTGCTTCTTGCTGAATAGTAGCTATTACAAATGATTTGGCGGATTCACAAACTGAACCTACAAATAGGGATTTTTATGTCAATGGTAGAGGTAGAGGAAATTGAAGAGGCTTTAATCCTAATTTTCAAAGAGGAGGTAGATCAGGTAGAGGTTATAATGGATTCTATCATGGATTTACTTCATCTGGAAGAGGTTATGGTTCTCCACAAGTCTCAGGAAGGGGAACTGGTATTTTAGCAACACCTACTTCTACTACTTCATATGTTAGTTCAATACCAAGACCATCTGATCTATCCTCTAGTGATAGATCTACTTGTCAGATATGTCACAAATATGGACATCCTGCTGATGAATGTTGGAACAGGATGAATTTTGCTTACCAAGGAAGAGCTCCTCCAAGAAACTTACAGGCAATGTTATCTTCTGCAAACATCCCAGGAGAAAATCCATGGTATGTTGATTCTGGTGGTACACACCATTTAACTTCAGATGCTTTAAATATTGCTTCTTCATCTGGTCATTCTGGAGCTGATTCTATCACTACTACAAATGGTGAAGGTATGAAAATTCTTAATTCTGGTTCTTTTACCATTTCAGTACCAAATCAGAACTTTAGCCTTGGACAAATCCTACATGTTCCTCTTGCCTCTCAAAATTTAATCTATGTTCATAAATTTACAAGAGCTAATAGATGTTCTTTAACATTTACTTCCAATGATTTTACTGTAAAGGACTTGAAGTCAGGGAGGATCCTTTTCAAAGGGCCCAGTAAGAATAGACTGTACCCTCTCCATGCTCGCATTCAATCTTCAATAACTCCAGCTACTTACATTCCAACACCAGCGACAACAACTGCCTTTTCTTGTACTTCTCTTACACCTGCTATATGGCATAGAAGGCTAGCACATCCTTCATTTCAGTTTATGTCTAGAATAAATAAGGCTTTACATCTCTCAAATGTAATAGCTAAACCACTGTCATGTGTATAATGTCAATTAGGGAGAAGTCATAAGAAACCATTTCATATGTCTTGTTTTGTGTCTAGTTCTGCTCTACAACTTCTTCATATGGATGTATGGGGCCCTGCACCTGTTGCTTCTGTAAATGGCTTCTACTATTATGTTAATAACATTGATGATTACACAAAATTTTGCTGGGTGTTTCCTTTAATGCACAAATCTGATTTTAAGAATACGTACCTTTCTTAAGTTTCAACAATCCATTGGTAATCAACTTAATCTTAAGATCAAAGTCATAAGGACTGATGGTGGTGGTGAATTTATTAATCATGCGCTGAAAGACATTCATTCTCATAGTGGCATCACTCATGAAGTTACATGCCCACACACCCCTGAACAGAATGGGGTGGCTGAATCCAAGCACAAGCATTTACTTGACATCACCAAAAAATTTCTCATCCAGTCTCATTTACCCTTTCAGTTCTGGTTTGATGCTTTATCAACAACTAACTACACCATAAACAGACTACCTACAAAATCAATATCATAACACTCCTTTTCAGTCTTTATTCAACAAACCAATTGATTATCAGTTTTTGAGAACATTTGGTTGTTTATGCTTTCCTTGGCTGAAACCATATACAACAAGTAAACTTCAACCTAGAAGTATTCAATGCATTTTTTCTGGGCTATAATTCTCAAAACGAAGGGTATAGGTGTCTGGATCCAATTTCAAGCAAAGTTTTTGTCTCGAGGCATGTTGTGTTTCATGAAGATACTTTTCCTTATTCTGATCTTACTTCAACATCTATTACTTCAGATAGTGTGCTTCAGTTTGTTGATTTTCCATCAGCTAATGTTCTGGATTCAAGTATCTCTACTTGTTAGAGCATTGCTCGGTTGAACCCACTGATATTGCTATCTCAAGTCAGTTGTCAATGTTAGATGACAAAAACACAATCCTTGATAAGTTTACTTTACAACTCGGACTAGGATAGTTTTAGGTAATCGAGACGAAGACCATTGAAGACGAAGACCGGAGCTTACTACTTGATAAATCATAACGTCATCGTTAAAGGTTAGAAATGTTTTTCCTTTCCATATTTCGTACTTACCATTCTATCATATCAATAGTCTATGATGTTGTTTATAAGATCCGAAGGTATTCTAGGATTTTTCGCCTTTGCATTTGTCACAACCGTGATAATGTGTATAGGTAGAGTAAGTTGAATTGTCTCATGAAATGACCTCAACGGTGAACGCATACATATGTTGCACAAGGCATTCTTGAAAACAAGCAAGTCTGTATGAACGCGTACATACGAGTTCACGGTTTCTCCTGAACTCCAATTGACAGCTCTGTGAACGTGTTCATGAACGCGTACACATAAGCCATGGAAAACTTCCAACTTTCATAATGTGAAGTTTTAGGTTTTAGAATGATTAGTTCTCGGACTTGTCATTACTAAGCCCATGGAATTCAACTACTTAATCCACGCAACGTTCAAACATGTTTTGGACCAGAAGTTGCAAACCTTCAATCAAGGTTGAGTCTTCTTTAACTATTGGCCTTGTCCAAAGTTAGAAGGAGATTGAGAATGGGTATTCAAGCTATGGACTCTTTAGATCCGGAACTTCCTTGATCCCTACTCAAGGTTGCTTAACTTTTAAGTAAAGCCTCCCTTGGTGATCACTATAAATAGATGACCTTCTGCAAGATACAATTCCAATCCTCTACACATCTGTGTATCCTTACATAAAGGTTGGTCGTCATCTCGAAGTCGTTTTGGACTACGACTATTGAAAGACTTCACTTGAGGATCGTGAAGCACAGATCGGAAGTTAAATTCCTGATCCTGTATCTTGGGTCGATTGAATTCCTTCAATCTTATCACGACCAAGATTTGATAGAAACTTTGTAAGGTAGATATTGAATCGTAAACCCTAGAAGTTCCGTAATGCAAATTCACGAACTAGGTTTCATACTAAGTTCGTCAAGCGTTAGGAGGTAAAACTGTTTAGGCTAGATCAATAAGCCTTATTCAGTAAAACAGATTTCCATTAACCTTGACTTTAAGTCTCAAGAAAATTACAATCGTATTCTTGTTTAATTACTTGGATACTTTTAGGCGTCATGTTAGAGGCAGGGTAGCGCTAGTCTTCACGAAGGGAAGTGAAGAAACTCCTAGGCCTGTAAAGGACGTCAGCTAGGGGAATCAAGTACGTAGGTTTCTGCGGGAGCCAAGAGACGTAGGAGCACATTGGTAGTTGAATTGATTGTAGGGTTAATTCAGTCTCGATACATTCTAGTCCGAAATCTGAGAGTAGGCTAGCGTTTGTATTCCGTTAATACTGAGGGTGTTGACATCTGGACGAGGTCCCGGGTTTTTTCTGCTAGTTTGCAGTTTCCTCGTTAACAAAATTATGGTGTCTTGTATTACTTTTCCCTTCCGCATTATATTGTCTCTGATCTATATAATTAAAGTAATTGCAAGTTTGTTGATTCATAAACTTTGAGTGAATCCATCTCTCTTGAGATCCACGAGAACTACGTTCTTGTTAGGGTTCGGTTCTCTGAAGTATACTCAGGTTGTTGTTTTAATATTGATTTGTGAGATCGTTCAAACAACCATAATCAACTAGGTTCACGAATTCAAAAGTTGGTGGTGCATCTCGGTATCCCCTCCTTTTCAATTGGTATCAGAGCCGACAAACACCTTGTAAGACGTAACTGTTTGTGTTTGACGCTTTCGTGAACTATGAACACACATTATTCTGCTAATGTGAATGTTCCACCAGTCTTTGATGTCAGAAACTATCTATGGTGGAAATCCGCCATGCGTTCTTTTCTTCAATCACGAGACTATCAGTGTTGGGTCTTTGTGAAAGATGGGTTTACCATACCACTATCAAAGTCGGTGACCTTGTAAAGGATAACACTCCCACACAATATTCCGAGAAAGAAAGGAAAGAAGCTAAGATAGATTCAGATGCGCTTAATGCGATCATCCATGTTGTATCCCCCAGAACTTCAACATCATGTATTTACTTGTAGTACATCGAAGTAAGCTTGGGAAACTCTACAAAACATATTTGAAGGAAACACATCAGAGAAAGAAGCTCGACTACAAATTCTCTCATCAGATTGAAAATCTCCTTATGACTGATGAATAAACCTTTGAAGAATTTAATCACAAACTCTCCACAATTATTAATGCCTCGCAATCGCTTGGGAAAACAATTGAGGAAAGAGAAATTGTGAGAAAAACTTTAGGTCTCTACCTTCAAAATATGATTCAAAGAAGCATGCCATCCAAGAGTCATTCGGTTTTGATATAAAGAGAGGCGATCTTATTGCCAAACTCAAAATATTCGATCCTGATCAGAAGACTGAATCTAAGTCTGTTGCATTCGAAGCAAATCATGATCCTAATCTCACAAAATCTAGTACTTCATGGGCTGGTGAATGTGCTGATCAAGATAATTCTGACATAAATTCTACCTTGTCCTTGATCACTCAACAAATTAAAGAACTTCTGAAGAACAAACGTATGCAACGTTCCAAACGACAGTTCGAGAATTCACAGTCTCCAAAGAATAATGAGGATATTCGAGAGGAAGAAATCCAATGCTACAAGTGTCGTGGATATCGACATATGATGAAACAATGCCCGAGTAAAGAATACCATAATTCTCTTATGGCTACTCTCGATGAAATGCCTAACGAACATCTCTTCGAGAATATGTTTGATCAAGCATTAATTGCTGAGAGTTCTGATAAAGATGATTCAGACAATCTTGTATTAGATTTTCTGGATAAAAGCGAAGTTCTCTTAAAAGAAAATCTTCAATTGAAGGAATCTCTTAAGAAGACTGAAGAATCGCTTCAGATAACTAATGATCAACTTGAGAAATCAACTTGTGAAGTATCCAAGCTTCTGTCAGAAAATTGTACCCTAAAAGATAACCTGCAAAAATTATCTGGTAGTTCAGATAAAATTTTAGCCATGCTTTTTGGGCAAAATTCGTTTGGAGACACAAATGGTTTAGGGTACAAAGGTAACTCTTTCACAAATAGCAACACATTCATACTTGCAGAATCATCTCCTCCTGCTAATGAAAAAATCAATTTTGATTTTGGTGCTCCTGAGAAAAATCCGTCTCAGAAACAGTGTTGTTCGTACTGCGGCAAGGATAATCATCCCTTGAGAAGATGCAGGAAGTT
>JAJJMA010190694.1:0-33056 GCA_023529015.1 Papaver nudicaule | reverse complement strand
CTGCTCACCCGTTCTCCACTTAATCATGTGGACTACGTCTCAAACCAGTGACTTGTGGTATTGACACGTAAAATAAATCAATTCGTCTGATTAAAGAACAAGTCAGTTACTTGTTTTGCTATCTATTTTATGTCCAACTATATTATATGGAAATAAAAATCAATATCTTAAAGATTGTTGAGCAATGCTCCAAAGAGATGAATCCACGCTCAATTGGTTATATGACCTATTGTCGTGATGGTATATAACCATAATTCCCAAAGTGGTTGTTATAGTTATTTCCTACACCAATGGTGAGACTCCTTCTTGTAGTGAGTCTGATGCAAAAATCGTATAAAAAGGTGTATATCACGTCATGTTTGAGTCCTAAATGTAATGACTCGGCGTGAATATCAACATTCTCTTGACTTCTTTTGAAATTCTCCCTGCCTCTGGATCCTAAGGAAAGAGTCGAGAACAGTAACCATGGGAATCTCTATTTGATTCTGTCAGAGAAAAATTATGCTCTTGGAATAGAAAATATTCTAAACATATTGTTGATATATAAACTTATTTCAGTTTGAATTTAAAAAGGGCAATGGGCCAACAAAACAATATAGAGAATGTCTATAAAAAAACCTCGTCACGAACTGGTTCCTAGTTCGCTCCATTCACAAACACTATAAATTTGTGTTCTAATACTATTCTCTTCAAAAATATACCTGTCATCATGGCTCCTATTGCAGAAAGAGTTATCAGAAACAGAGACTATTATGCAGAAAAAGCTGATCAAGATTATCTTCATCAAAAATCAGAAAAAGGTATTCCTAATGCACACCACGTGATCAATATTTACACTTCACATGAATTTATTTTCAAACTTAAATTTGTGTTGCATAGGATTGATGATCTCTTAGAAAATCCTCATAAGAATTGTGAAGAGGAACTACGTTTCTTTAAATCTCTTTTCAAGGATTGGACAGGTCTCTCAGAGTCAGAATATGAGAATTGCAAGATCATTATTGAATAACTCTTTGAGTATCCAAACGAATTTCGAATTCGTACTGCATAGTTAACTCCTTATTAAAAAGCGTTTTTGTCTTTTCCTTAGGGTTTGGGTAATCACTATGCTAGAAGTAGTCATCTTTTTGATTTAAGCATGATTTGCTTGTGCTACTTCCATGATTTCTTTTTAATCAATTAATAGAGGTTATTAAATTAAAATCTTAATTGATGATTGGAATGCTTGATCTTAATTGATTATCTATATGAATGTATTGCATAAATCGTAAATTTTCTTTTTTAGCCATACCACCCTTTTTAGGGCAAAGAAATTTACAAAGAACTATCAAAATCCATGCTTTTGACTCTTATGGCTAAGGGGAGACGATTTTGATAAGGAGGAACCTCGTAGGATACAATATTAAACTCCGCTGGATTAAATGTTGTACCTTTAATTCTTAGTCTTACAACCATTAGGAAGGGGTAACCTTATGTTTTCTCTAAAGGCGATGGTTGACCGAAACTCTCTGAGAATTTGGAAGATTAGACCTTGAATTCCTATTTGACCGTAACTGGCTAGGAAGAAAAACATAATTGCAATTTTACTTGTAAACTTGTGCTTCACCCAAGAATTTATTCCAAATCCTTGCTTAGGAAGGTCGTCGCGTTGTTCCTTATGGAATGACACATTATGGGGGAGAGTTCTTTTGAACTTGTGCTTCATGGTAATATCTTTTTGGGGTGTGCGGCTGTGGAAATCGCGAGAGAATTGCATCTTTTTATCTCTCGTTTCAGGTATGTTTACCTTTGTCTACATTGATTATTGTTATTTTATGAGGATTCCTATTTTCTTTTTCTTTTGTCTAATTTTGTGACAAAACACTACACCAAATTTGGCCGGTAGCAACGGTGCCTATTTGTTGCTAAAAGTGTTAGAAACGGTGGATGGCCGTTGTTATTCATGGTGTGACAAATTTTAGCCACGGTAATGTTGTCGTTGCTAAACACGGATAGCAACGGATCTAGCAACGGCTTCTACTGCCGTTGCTTAATTTTGCCCGCAACGGCTACGTTTCCGTTGCCGATATTTGCCAGCAACGGCTTACTGACCGTTTCGGATTTTAATCAGCAACGACCGAGTAACTGTTTCGGATTTTTTGACCAGCAACGGCGCTACTGCCGTTTCTAAATTTTTACCAAAGTCAAAAAAATTGACCAGGTCAAAGAAGACCAAGCTTGACTTTGACCTGGTCAGTTCTGGTCAGCTCGACCAATCTTTGACCTGGTCAACATGCCAGTCTTTTTGGTCATGGTCAATAGAAAGTCTTTTTTGACCTTAGATAGAAAATTTTCAATAGACATTTCAAAAAATTCTGACAGCCAAAATCAATACTTCATACACTTTACAAAAATTTCATACTTTGTTCATACACTTAGCCAAAAAAAACTAAAAACTAGTTCTTACACTTGGCCAAAAAAAACTAAATTTTTTTATACATTCATATAACTGAAAACCAGTGTTCTTGATCTCTAATACATAAAACCTAGCTAGTTTCAGTATCCATACTTGTATAACCTAGTTCTGTAATACTCATATTTGAGTATGAGATAGATAGGTACCTTCCCATCAGATTGACTAGGTGAACATTGTCTTGAATCGATTTCCTATGTCAACTCTTCTGCCAATAGCCCCAACTCAAATCCAATTATAGCCTTTCCAAGGAAGGTTTACACCATGAAGGACCTGCCACAAGAATCATGAGGGTCAGAAACAGAAGATTAAGCTTTGGGAGTGCCAGGCACCCTTCCCCAGAGCAATTTATACTAGGAACAAGGCTGTTTGTTCTGTTTCATGCTCCGAAAGACGATGGTGAAGCCAATATTAAATAAATAAGAAAAGATTAGTAAGCCTACTGCAACAGGATATAAGAAGCTAATGTGCATCATTATCCACTAACACTAATATGTAATAAGTGTATTGGACAATGATCTACATAAGCAGACAGAATTACGTAAACTGGTAAAGAGGCTCATTTGTATTTTGTAGCATAATGTGACAGCACATAAAGTATTCACGGATTGCAGCTACTACATAAGCATTTTACTGAATCAAGGTACAAATAGTAGATCAATCAATGCGGACCCTTCAAATATAAAAAAAATGAACATGTTCAGTCCATTTATAACTAACCCAATCGAGTAACTAGTTGCTACAACCTATAGTTGTTCTACCTAAAATTATTAGTCAAAGAAAGACAAGGAGAAAGATGGTTTACCGGTTCTATACCTCATAAAACATTGGTCTGATACAGATATACAGACCATATGAGTCGATGGCTGCTGAAACATCATCAACTGAAATGCCCTTCCGCTAAGTGCAACATTATCCTTTTTTTTTTCCAGTAGAGATTCTGAGTTATCCTGAGAGGGAAAATATAAATATCAAGCACCAGCAATACATATTGTTGCCAGAATCAATGTCCGAGAAACCAAAGTACATTCACCAAAAAAGGGCAAAACTCATAGCTAACAAATCCCCTACAGGTATATCCAAAACAATTCACTTCATGAAGAACACTATCACAATTCCACTACATCAACTGGAAACAGCAACCTTAACACAAAATGAGCCCTAAAAACTTATATAAACCTAACAAATTCATTAGCGCAGACAATAGAAAACCTTAAACCTGCTTGCGCCTTCACTTTTAGTGAGCATGGGTAGAGCTGAAATGAAAGTCTATGTTGTTGGTCATCATGTGGCTATATTAAGAACTGCACCTAATTCAAATTTAATAAAATTCGGGAGGGTTCAATGTAAGCAGTTTGTATTTAGGATTAATTACAAGGATCATATATTGATGAAAGATTTATTATAGTCACTATTGAGTCCCCTGTCCTATTTGCTTTTGATTTAATCTAGAAAAAAACATATTAAGCACAAAAAAGATGTTACCATCTACCCTGCATACTTTGAAGTGTCTGGCATAAACGTTACTAAGCCCCACTTGCATTCCTCTTAATCAAGCAAATTCACATGCACAAGACGCAATTCTTTGTTCACCTCTATACATCAGTCAACAACAATCACTCAATACAACCTTATTTGTGAACTGACCTAAAGGCCTTGCCTTATAAAGACAGGAAAGGTAGTCTACAAACTGAAGGAACCAGTGTATAATATTAAGCAAGCCTCCCAGCAATGATATCTAAAATTCAACAAAACCTTAAACTTTCTCGGTTTTTGTGAAATCACTGTAGATTCATGCATATACCTCAAGATCAGTGGGAGAAGTTTATACCATTTGTTGTGTATGTTAAGACATACTACTTTCGAGTAGTGTTCTTGGCTTTATGCATATCTCTATGTTTTGTGAACTAAAGGATATCAATGAAGCTTACTATGTGATAGTATATATCATGTGGGTTACTTAAGCTCTCATGTTAAGCATATATCGAATATTCGAAACATTTGAGATAAGACATATTTAGCAAGTTTTGTTTCACATCAGAGAGAAGATATAAATTTAATCTTCATTACGCCTTAATTATGAAGTGGAACATAAATCAAGTTGTTTATATGTTTGAATCGAGGAACAAATTATGGCAAAGTTATCAAGAACTTTGAGATACTAATTAACGTTGAATTATGTCTTACAACTAGTTAGTCAACCCAATATGAGTTGGTTGGGTTTTCAGACTTCAATTTTATTTGGATGTGCGGAATTTATTAAGAAAGAATCCATTAATGCTACATCTGCAATTGAGTTTGGATATGTATGATTGCAAAACTTAGAGAATTAGGTTTGTCTCTATACTGCTAAAATTTATTGTCTTTGCTTCGCAGCATTATGCACGATTAGAATACAAAAGGAACAAAACCCATGAACCTTGAGTATTCCTATGTGAATCAAGAAATTCATAAACGACTATTGTTCATTTATTGTTAAGCATAAATATGATTCCTAAAGGAGTTAGTTCCCTAAGCTCTTCCTTGATGGACGGTCGAGACCTAAAGCCCAATACTAAAACCCTAGGAACTTGGTCCTCTCTCTACCTATAAAAGGGAAACAGTAACCATCACTACTGCATCCAAGGAATTAGAATTCATTATGCCTAAGGTGAAGAGAGAGATACCATGACCTCCACAAGGTATTACGTCTGCTACCAGACGATCGGTGAAGTACGATGGAATAGCGTTACCAGGTATTCCGTATAACTACTCTTGCATATGTTATTGTGTGATTTAATCATGAAGTTCACGATCCTGATTAAAGTATTTATAAATTAAATCTTACATGGCGAGCTTGATGTTGCTAGCTACGCAACTGTTGACCTGATGTTGCTACTTGGCAACAGTTGGGGTTTAAGTGTGTGAACCGTGTGTGTGCAGGGCAACACTTTTTGTTATTTTCGCACCCCACATCTAGGTTTCTGTTTTAGCTATGGGTATTTTGTGAACCCAAAAAGCATAGTCGAGGGTAAAATAAGAGAGGAAAATGACTTAAACCTTTTTCATTTCTCTTTCGTTCTTTCTCTCTTCTCTGCTGGTGCGAAAAAGGGCGATAAACTAGGTTGTTTCTGCAAATGTTGTTAGAAGTGAGATTAGAGTTCATCTTGTGCGAGAAGAGAAGATTAGAGAAGTGAAACTGCTGCTGCTGTGAAATTAGGGTTTTTAAAATCAGGGTTCATCTCTTAATCGTGTAAGTTTGTTTTTAAAGTAAGGGTTTAAGTTTAAGTTTCAGTTTCAGTTGTTTTTAAGAGAAGATTGATGATTTTTTCTTTTTCTGTAGGTACTGCTGCTGCGGTTGTGAAATTAGGGTTTATCTTCTGCTGTCGGGATTACTCTGTAAGTATTTGATTTGGTTATTGATTTGGGTATTTGATTTGTGTGTTGGTGCTATGAAACTGAAATTAGGTTTAGTATTCAGTTAATGTAGATTTGTGTGTTTGTTTTATGAAACTGAAATTAGGTTAATTTTTGAAGATTTTTGGTATTGGCTTAGTTTCTATGATTTAGTATAACAGTAGATTTATTTGACAGTTTGTATAGCAGCATATAATGATTAATTTTTGTATTGGCTTAGTTTTGATGATTTGGTTATAATAGCATAGTGTCCTGTAGTGAACCTTCTCTTTTGTTCTGTAAAGAAAGAAAATGGCCGTATTCAAGGTTTCGACCACCCTACCATAGGACATTGATTGTTTTTTTGTTGTTATGTTGTTATTGAAGGGTAATTTAGATATGTCATGTACTGTTGATAAGGGTAAGGCTATAGATTCATCCACAATTGATCCTCAAATGTCAAGAAGGCTTTCTGCAACCATATCTAATTGCGTCCTTCAAGAAAAGAAAGGTGTGTGATTAACTGAAAACAATGTCCTTTGTTAGATATTGTATTTCTATTTAACTAGCTTATCAACTGGTTACTCAGATTGACGTTTCCCCATATGTTGTTGAATGCTACTAGGGAATTTTTTCGTACTGATTACAGGAATGTCCCCGTTATGTTGGATGCTCCAGTATTTGGGGATGTGCTTTGTGCAGAATCTAGGAGCCTTACTTTCATGGTATTTATTTCTTTTTTATCTTAATTCTTGATGTAGTCCCTCTTCGATTGAACAAGCCTGCATCTTTTTATTATTCTTGAGCTAGAATTTTACATTTTATTCTTGTATGATTTCATCTTCTGGAATCTCTTGAACATTTTGAGAGAAAGAAGGAGTACAGTTATGTGTGAGTATATCCATGTGCCATTTGCCACAATCCATTTTCTTAATTACAGATTTTTTTTCATTGCTAGCTTCATTTGTTTTATTTTTCTAAGCTTATATTAGAGAAAAAACCCATGATGCAGCATCTTGAACTTTATCCATAATTGTCTCACATACAAGTTGGAGGGATTATGAGATAGACTTACTAGCACGTGGTTCCATATCCTTCAGGTTGGTGGTTCAGAGGATGTTTTTTGTCAGCAAGACCTTTATTCTTGTCAATGGGAAAGAACACAATTTATTGTGGTGGGGTGGGAAATGGCTCTGTAAGTCTTAAAGATCTTAGTTCAATTTTACTGATTTCTTAATGATTAGATATTACAGTTCTACATATTGATGCCATCAATTCAACTGTAAGCTCCTGCTTACATCATTTCTGCGACAGTTTTTTTAGTCAAAGATTCTCTCTTAAGTAACTATTTTCTTGAAAGAAGACATAAGATGGGATTATAATGCTAAGTTTGAGTAATTCAGTTGAACTACCCAAATTCATTCTGCAAACCACATTCCTTTGGCACCTTTCTTGGTGTAACTTGAGCATGTTGACAGATGACTAACTAGGCGTAACTAAACTATGGACTGTCTAGATTCTTGATTTTGGAACATGTTACCAGTATCATACAGGTTATGATACTGTTTTTTGAATATTATTTAGTATTTACCTTCTAGTAGATCAGATTCTCAATATTGTAATGCATTTCAACTTGGTACTATCATGCTCTTGATTAGAAAAACACATAACTATTCACTATCATACAGAGGGAAAACATTCCAAGGTAGAGCATTGAGAAGGATGGTGGAAGTTGGCTTTCTTGATATTCAGTCAGCACTAGCAACTGTGGAGGAGCCTCTTCATTTACCCGTTGTTGCTTCACTGAACTCTAATAAACTTTATTTATCTAAGGAGGTATGATAAAGCTTTCTTATCAACTTTTAGCAGGCATTCTCATGTTATAGGTGTTTACTGCTTGGTCTCTTTAGCGTAGCAATGATTTCTTCATATTTTTAAGAATTGTTCAATATGTGCCACAATTGGATATTGCCTAGCCTTGTTAGAATATAAATGATACAACTATCTGAGATCATTTTCCTTGCTTTACAGAGTTCCTTCAAAGTTATGCTTACCTTACGCTAGTGCCATAAGCTCAAATTAGCAGGGATACCAAAGAAGCTCACATGGCAGCAGGTGAATACTGAAGGAGGTTAACTCACCAACGAACTAAGTTTTGTATATGTGTTATTTCATCTAGTTTGTAAAATTGTGTTACCTTATTATGACAACAAACTACGTTAGAAATAACATGTGTTTAAAGTCTTCCTTGCTCTGTATAACATGTCTTGAGGGGTTCATTTTCTGTCCAAGCATTGGCGTTGATATTTAAACATGTATTATTGAACATATGTCTATGTAAAAGAATTATGTTTGATTGAGAATACTTGAGAAGGGGATTGTAAATCTGTAATTGCAGGGTAATATGAAATCGGTGGGAATATATCATGACCAGGTCAAGGAAGACTTGACCTAAGCTTGACTAGGACTGAATTGGTCAAATCAAGGTCAACTCTTCCTTGACCTGGTTTTTTTTTTTGACTTCTGGTAAAAATTTAGCAGTTTCACAACTGTTGGAAACAAAAAATCTAGCAACGTCATCCCAGCCGTTGCCAAACAGTTGCTAACCAAATTAAGCAACGACAACATTACCGTTGCTGAATTTAGAAACACCACGTTTAGCAACAGCTGGCTGGTGTTGCGACCTTACTACTCAACTGAAACCCGCCATTGCATACGGCCAAATATGGTGTAGTGTTTCTGTACTTAAGCAATCTTGCGCACCTCTACAGTTGAAACCCTAGAAAAGAGATGGAAATACTAGATCTAGGGTTTCTAGTGTAGCAGTTAAACAAGAAATATGGTGATTTAGTTTCTTGATAATGATAGCTCTGAGATGAAGATTGTGGTAGTTAGAGTTTGATAAGGTATGACAGTGGTGGTAGTGGTGCTTGGTTAGAATTTGGAGTTCTGCTCGATAAGCCAGGAGGAGGAGCAGGAGGAGGAAGAAGAAGAAGAAGAGAAAAGAAGAATGAGAGATCGATGTGTGTTTAGGTAAGATAAGATAAGGTTTTTTCTTTTTTTCAAACATTGGGGCGTACAAAGGGAAGATAAGGTTTACACTGGTTTTATTCCTTGGGTAGAATAATAACAAAAAGTGTGGGGTGGTGTTTATGCCCACACGCTCACCTCACACGCGCAAATAAAAAAGAGTTTCTATTAGCAACGTGACTTGGGCCGTTTCTAAATTCCGCAACGGCGGAAAAATTTAGCAACGGCCCATTAATGTTGCTATATCGCAACGGCAGCATTATTGTTGCTAAATTGTGTGGCAATTTGCCAAATTTGGTGTAGTGAAAAGGGGGAGAAATCTTGTAGTAAGGGGGAGTAAAATCTTTTTATCTACTACGACAATTGTCTACGGCATTGTCATAGGGGGAGTAAAATCGATGTGCTTGTCATGTCAAAGCAAAAGTTAGTGTATTGAGTAAGGGGGAGAACATATCATATTGTGTAGCATCTTTAAGCATCGATGCGATATGCTTACAAGTTTTATATACTACTCAATTGCATAACAAACTCTTGTTGGACTATGTCCTTCTAAGAACCAAGATGTGCGGTGACTTTGAAGTTTGTTATCTCTACCTTGAATCTTCACTTGCAGGAACACTCTTATTTGAAGACGTTGAAGATTACAAGAAGATCAAGTACATTATGGTTAAGGCTAAAAGATTTTACTTTTTGAATCCATATGTAAGATTGATTTTGTCACTAAAATTGACAAAGGGGGAGATTGTTAGAGCATTGCTCGGCTGAACCCACTGATGTTACTATCTCAAGTCAGTTGTCAAGTTTAGATGACAAAAACAAAATCCTTGATAAGTTTACTCTACAACTCGGACTAGGATAGTTTTAGGTAATCGAGACGAAGACCATTGAAGACGAAGACCGGAGCATACTACTTGATAAATCATAACGTCCTCTCTAAAGGTTAGAAAGGTTTTTCCTTTCCATATTTCGTACTTACCATTCTATTATATCAATAGTCTATGATGTTGTTTATAAGATCCGAAGGTATTCTAGGATTCTTCGCCTTTGCATTTGTCACAACCGTGATAATATGTATAGGTAGAGCAAGTTGAATTATCTCATGAAATGACCTCAACGGTGAACGCGTACATATGTTACACAAGGTATTTCCAGAGAACGAGTGAGTCTGTATGAACGCGTACATACGAGTTCAAGGTTTCTCCTGAACTCAAATAGACAGCTCTGTGAACGCGTTCATGAACGCGTACACATAAGCCATGGAAAACTCTCAACTTCATATCATTGAGTTTTCGGTTCTGGAATGATTAGTTCACGGACTTGTCATTACTTAGCCCATGAAATTCAACTACTTAATCCACGCGATGTTCAAACATGTTTTGGACCAGAAGTCGCAAACCTTCAATCAAGGTTGAGTCCTCTTTAACTATCGACCTAGTCCAAAGTTAGAATAAGACTGAGAATGGGTATTCAAGATATGGACTTGCCTAGTTCCGGAACTTGCTTGAGCCCTACTCAAGGTTGCTTAACTTTTAAGCAAAGCCTCCCTTGGTGATCACTATAAATAGATGACCTTCTGCAAGATACAATTCCAATCGTCTACACATTTGTGTATCCTTGCTTAAAGGTTGGTCGTCATCTCGAAGTCGTTTTGGACTACGACTATTGAAAGACTTCACTTGAGGATCGATCATTCACCCTTTCTGAGGAGCCAGTAAACAAGAGAGTTGAAGGGATAATGTATCAAATATGTGAGACTCTCTGTCTCTCGAAACCACAGCGAAAATACATGTTCATAGCTTTGAACATGATAGTATCAGGCAGACACCTACCCTTCAAGGAAGGTGATGAACAATCAACACCCAAGTAGGGGAGACCAACAGAAGGACAAGGATGGGGACTGCTCACGACCACACGCATCTCCCATGTCTAGTTTCCAGAAACCATAATCGATCCTGGATACTCAGTGAATGTTGTCTCAGTCAAGACCCTTAGAGCAGCCAACATCGCTCGCCACGAAGCCACACGTGCTTCTGCAATCATTAAGGATCTGAACGGAGTCGAGGTACGCACCTATAGGCACATCACCTTACAAGTGGAAATCGCTACGGTCCAGACGATTGCGGATGTCCATATTTTCAAAGAAAATATGGGGAGCAACATGGTCCTAGGACGTCCCTGGTTCTGCAACAACCAAGAAGTACTTCACGATCGACTGTTAATACCCCAAATCTTCGTGAGGGGAACCACACAAGGAGAAAACACCACCAAGACGATGGTGGTATCAACGACTGAAGTCGGGAAAGCAAATGGAAGATCTCTCAGCTATAAGAAAGCTACTTCACCCTTCCCCTCTTTGAACGATAGTCCATACTCCCCAAACCACTGGGGACTTGCTACAGGAAGAAAGGAAGAGGCTGAGAAGACCCTAGTAGACGTGGGTACAACTATTAGAATCTTCATCAAAGCCCTTCAGGATTCTGGAATTGTCCGTGGTAAGCTCTGCAGCGTTATGTACCCCCGGAGGAAAAGGTGAACCGGCACCATATGTGAAATTAGCCAACCTAAAGCAAGTGGCGGGGGAGAGCGCAGTCTCAAACATGGAGAGGTTTCGTAAGGAAGCGAAGGCAATCCTACCTAACGACGGTCCACTCAACGCCATGTTAGCCCTGAGCATGCTCCCAGTTTAGTAATTCTTCGTCAAGCACAACCTTAAGGGAACCAACACTAGGATTCATGTTTTGTTGTATTTACATTCCTCCAAAGCAGCGCATCATCGCGCGCAGTAGATAGTATTTCCATTTTAGCATATTAATTAAGCAAAAGTCTTTTTATTTCGAAAATAAAATTTCTCTCAGAAAACACCATCTTATCCAGTCAATAGAAAATACCTACAACCCATCCAGTGTCTAAAAAAAAAAAAAACAAAGAAACCCACTACTCAAGAAAAATAGTCAAAACACAACTGGATCCACCTTTGCAGGACGACCTTAGTTGCTCCAACTCCTCCTCCTATCTCTGTAACTCAACCTTCATATCCGCTACCCTCTTCTCTTTCTTTCGAAGAACCTCCTGAGACCCTTGAGCCTTGGCCTTCTCGAACCTGTCACGCAGGCAAGCCACATTGAAACCTTTAGATTCTGCCATAACTATTGAACCTTCCCAGTCCTGGACATCAGACGAATCAGCAAAATCAATGGACTGAGCCATCATCTTTGTTACCCTCAACAACAGAGTGCCAACTATCGACTCAGAAAGTATCCGGTTCTCCCTATCATGAGCAATATGGCCGAATTTCCTCCAAATACGGTCGTATAATGTTTGGTACTCATCAGACACCGGGAAGTTACCCACCAAAGCATAGCCATCAACTCGGTGAATGGATGAAGGAAAGGAAACTCCAGCATTGGGATAGGAAGACTCCAGACTCACACCGCCACATGATGCTTGCTCAATCGAAGGAATAGTTACTTCCACATCATTGAGGACGACCTCATCGACAGCCTCAGAAACAGTAGCGTCTACTTCGACATTCAAGATGCCTTTACCCTCTAACACCTTGAAATTCTCCGCAATAGAAGCACCAGCGTGACCTGCATGCTCCTTCTCCTGTGAGCACAAAATCAAGAGGTATGGCGTAAGTACACGATGAAGTAAGTGGGCAGAACGTACATATGAAGCCAAGACGGTTGCTGCGGAAAGCTCGTGAAGAATTTTTAGGTGAAATTCATACACAAACTCCATTTTGATGTCTACAACTATGTGGTAAAATTTCATGCAATAATTCCGCACGGTTTGAGAAATATGGCGGGAAAGAAAATCTGTCAGAATTTCCTGCGCCAGCAACTCTCGTCATGAAGGAACCACCATCCTGAGAAATCTACAAGGAATTTTAAGGGTTTTTTGGACACAATCTCTATCTGTACGTCTTCCAGCACATACTAAAATGTCATGACGATCCAACAAGGGGTTCGGGAGATGCAGCACAAACACTACAGCATGTGCGAGACACGCCGTTCAGACTCCTATGCAAAATTACGTTGAGAACTGCGGATAATCTATGAGGAATCCTGGGAATATATTTGGAAACAATGCTCTCCCAGATTTCTACTACCATGTGTTAAAATTTCATAATATTATGACAAGCGAGACGAGAGATATGACGTAAACACCAGGGAATGCGCAAGAAAGGGACTGTCAGAAATATGATGAAATACTCCTGGAATTTTGTTGCTCGGTTAAGACGATGAGGTAAATGGTCTCGAATCCAAGAAATTATCCTAGTAGATGATAGCTCAGAATTTTATCTACAAAAGTAGGGGTTGATCACGAAAAATGGAGTCCGTATGAGCCGGCTATAGTGATTTTACCTAGAAGTGGTCAAGAGAGACTTACTTGGACAAGATCCATGGCCTCACTGGGAGAAGAAGGACGGGTACCATCACCAATCGACTCATCCACCTCAACCTCAACAATCACATCGACAACAGCTGGGGAATCCGCGACGTCGTCATGCTTCGACACATAGTCCTACAAGGTGTACAGAAAGTTCAAGCATCCACGAAAACGAATATGTAGAGCAAGGGACCTCACCGAAACACGAACAACTCACATGGGATGGAAAGGGACATGAATCTATCATGGGGGAAGGATTAAAAACACGACCCTCAGGTAAATCCATCCAGCTACTCTTAGCTCTCTTCTTAGGTGTGACGACTGGAGGAGGTTCCATCTATTATCAAGAAAGAGAATCCCGTTAACGAAGACAAAGCAAACAAGGGCATATGTATAAATGTCAAAAGGAGAGTTTACCTGGGGTGTCACAGCGAAAATGGGCATGTCAGTTGTGTTCACTTTCTTCACGAAGTTACCCAGAGACAACAAAGTATAATTCCAGAATTTGTTGAATTCGGGAGTGACTCTCATCTGTCTACCAGCAACCAAGAAGGTGACCTTCTTCCCAGGATCCCGGGTAGGATCCAAGTATTTAAGAAAATCATCCTTAGAAGGGGGAAGGGAACGATCCAAAGGCACATCTTGATCAAACCCCATGAAACTGGCTGCTCTATCAATGTTATATACTTGCCTCATCAACTTGCCCTGATAGAAGCCAAGGATGAAGCCTGAGACACTGCTACACATGAACACATGTTGTTCTTCATCGTCGATATTAGTCACACCACGAGATCCAGAACGCAAAGTAGCTTCCGCAGTCTCTGCAGCAGTCTGGAGTTGAAAAACTCTATCATCAGGAACATAACACCATGGACGGAAACGAACGCTCTCCTCTTTGTCCAAAAGATCTAATAGCTTCACCGAGTCCTTAGGCTTCTTCTCACTCCACCACATGATCCTGGCGTATTTTAATGAATATGAAGGAAGGTCACCCAGCGGAGCATAATCCACGTAATGTTCCCACAGAAAAGTTTGAAGAAAAGGTAGGTTGGTGAAGGACGAAATTTATCCCGTAGAAGAACCAGACATGTTCCTGGCGAAAGCACTCAAATGAGCATACTGGGACCCGAGAACATGCTACCAATCGGCAAACACATACCATGATCTAGCAGGACAACATACGAGACGACATCAGGCTTCAACGTCCCAACAGGATCATCCTCAAATATATCCCGCGACAACCAGAGTGTGAGGAATGCTGTTATAAGCTTGGTGTTGCTGAGGGCATCACTCCTACCTCCAGACGAATACCAGTGATAAATCCACCTAATATAATTCTCATCAGCAGAGGCACTAGGTAAATGAAGATCTTTAATCTCTGTGTTCAATTCATCGACTATGGCATCACGAGGACGTCCTGGATGGTTGCTTAGAAGCTTCCCCGACATTGGAAGGTGATGCAGAGCTGATACCGCCTCCAAAGCCAATGGCAGCAATATTTCTAGACTCACACCAACGAGAAGCAAATGCGATAACACCGTCAACGTCCACATGCACCTTCAATTTACCCGACGCTCTCACTGCATGCACGATTCCAACTTCTTCTAAGATATCGTACACCTTCTTATCGTTCAACATGGAGTTCAACCAAGGAATCCACTGAGTTAAAGGAACTCTAGGAGCACCAAAGTCAATCGAAGAAGCTCCATACGTGCCTCGTTATAAAGAAAACCTGATGATTTCACTCGGAACAACAACTGACGAAGGAGACCTAGTCTTACTGTTCTACTTTGGAGCAAAACGAGCCTCTGGATCTACTCGACTCACAAGTCGGGTGGTTCTTCTACCAATCTCTGCATACGCATCTCAGCATTAGGTGTTCCAACAATAGGAGGCACATGAGTAGCATCACCACCTCGCTTTCTCTGCAACACACGGATGATCCTAAGTAAGTTGCTACACATACTCATACACATGATAGTAACCACTTTCCCAATAACATGAGTAGTTATGTATACACACGTACTATAACATATGTGCAAAACAATATGTATGTGACACTACAAAGGAATGGCCTTGGCCATAAGCCAAGGTCGTGGTAAACAAATGTGGCGCCATACCCATGGCGCCAGCGGAAGTTGGGCTTGGCCCTTGGCCAAGGCCGTGGCCAATAAGGTCGTGGCGCCATGAACATGGCACCACCAACTCGTCCCATCCCTATATATATATATGGGCGTGTATGTATATATATATAATGACGATATAAAAAAAACGATGAATATAGAAAACCCTAGGTTACCTTGTTGCTCCTCGTTGTTGCTCCACTCGATGACATGATGAACAAGGATTAACACGCACAATTAAAGGAGAATAAATCAAAAAAAAAAAAAGAGAAAAATACTGCTCTGGCAAAACCTTTTATGTTTTCTCTTCTCTGTTGAAAGTTTAACCTAGGCATGTGTATATATACACATAACTATTAAGAGTCCTAACACCAGTAGAACTTCTAAAAGAGGAAGAAAACACAAGGCCCAAGGCCCTAAAAGGATCACGCCAGCCCTAGGGCTGGCATTGCAAAATTGCGGTGCCACAATGGCGCCGCGTAAAAAAAAAAAAAAAAAAAAAAAAAAAAAACGGATTTCCATCTAAATCTTGTAATCATGTTGATTATGATTCAGATTCAGATTTTTAAAAAACGGATTTCGAGGCGTGGCCAACATGGCGCCATGGCCGTGGCCACGCCCCTTTGTCGTCTACAAAAAAAACTCTCTTTACGCACAAGCTTGCCATCAATTTTAATTCAAGGCCATTAGCACTAAGATTTGATCTTTTGTAAATCCCTGCTAGTAAAACCTAAGGCCATTGGGATTGATATCACCATCTGAATGCTTAGTATGAAACTTTACTGTTCTACACTAACCAAGGGACTTAATGTAGATGGTGAAAAATGGAAGAGGGACAAAAATGTAAAACGACTCTCTAATTATGCCTTGCCAAAAGGCAATTGCCTACTCAGGCGCATCTCTATAGCTCAGAATACAACCTGTTCTGCAAGCTGAATATACTCTCTATGAGTTCTCTCTTATAACTCTCGGTGGAGAGAATAATATCATAGTACAGAGCTAAATAATCCCACCAAATCATAAACCCACCAATTTACTTTATGCCGACATCGTTTCGAATTCCTCGACATCAAAATAAATTGCTCACTGGTACTATGGTGGAGAGTTAATAGAGACGCATCCTCATGGATTTCCTCTTAAAATACGACTCGATACCCGAGTCTCAATGAAAACCTCAGAAACATCGCGACTTTAGGCCTGTCCAGAGCTCTCTCAGAAGCATACAACAACCTAAATACACTTAGGCAAGCCACAATCTAGACACAAAATGGCTTAATATACCATGGATAAGCATGCCATGATCTAAAATACGTCACAGCCCAAGCGCGCAAACATGCCATAGTCAAAATGGCGTGGCCTAAATGCGCCAAGAAAGATTGGTCGTGGCCTTAAAACTATGGCGCCATACTCACTTGGCCAATGTCAAAGGCCGTGGTCACAAGACCATGCAATATCTGCATACTACACGAGATATCAAAACATCACACGGGGGGGGCAACTTTAGGGGTATTGGTCTGGCGGTCTATGACATTTAGAAAGAAACTGATAGAGATGATGGATAATTACGAGAAAGTGGTGCTGAGTGGACACGTTCTACACGACTCTAGCAGTTACAGAGCACAACCCATGTCCTCCACTCCTCCACGTCTTCCACCTTCTTTGTCGAGAGATCAGGGTGAGTTCAACACTATAAATAAAGGCTTCCTCAATCTTCCAAGGCAGAACATCAAGAATATCCAGAATACTTAAAAACACCAGAACTTTAGAGCACACATACCTGAGTATTCAACACACTTCTAGCCTTGGAGATTTCCAGTCACTCTTACGACGGAAATCTTGAACTCTCTCACTCAAAAAAATACATCCTCAACCTGATCTCAAGTTCCTTTCACCGTTTCCCTCCCTAGATCAACCTCTATCCTCTCTGTGACCGAAGCAAGACTTGAACGACCATAGACTTGGTTTAGGCTTTTCTTCTTCGATTTTGATCTCGAGCACTACGAAAGTACCCAAAGATGGTACAGTGGAAAAAACATAAGGATAATAAGGTTTCAGATAAAGTGCATTCCAGGGGTGACGCATAGTCTGTCCCTTCATGTTTTTCAAAACATACGACCCCTTTCCGTCTTTGTCGTGGATTACGTATGGCCCTCTCCATGTTGGTGTGAATTTTTCCGCCTTCTTTTCTTTTTGGTATGGTGGGATTACTCTTAGCACATACTGTCCTACCACAAAGTTTCGGAGCCTGGATCTTTTGTTATACTCCGCTGCGAGTCTTTGATGGTAATTTTCCATTCTTTTCAAGGCTACTTCCGTTCTTTCTTCAAGATCATCCAATTTTTGTAACATGAGATATGAGTTGAGCCCTTTCTTCCGTGCCTCTGTTTTGGTGGTTGGGAGGATTGCTTCTGTGAGGATCACCGATTCTGCTCCATACGTAAGCAAGAATGGTGTCTCTCATGTCGCTTCTCTCCTTGTTGTGCTGTATCCCCAAACGTATTGTGCAGTTGATCACACCACGCTCATTTCTTGGGCCCCAAGGTTCTTTTTAGATTCAATGCGATAGTTTTGTTCTTCTGCCTGTTCATTACTCTGAGGGTAAATGGGAGTGGATTTTAGTGGTACTATTATGAAAAGTTCAAACAATTCGTCCACATGTGTTCCAGCTAGTTGTGCCCCATTATCAGAGACTATGGCGGCGAGAATACTGAATCTGAAAATGATATTCTCGAATAAAAAGGTGAAGACATCAATATTTCTAGTGTTAGCCAAACCCTTAGCTTCGACCCATTTAGTGAAGTAATCTGTGGCCACGATCAGGTATTTTTGCTTTTTGGTGCCTTCCACTAAGGGTCCAACTATGTCCACTCCCCATTTCGCGAATGACCAGGGGCTGAGCACGGAATTCAGTGTTATGGCCGGAGCTCAGATTCTTCGTGCGTATCGTTGACACTCCTCACATCTTTTGGACATACTTGTGGCATCGACATTCATGTAAGGCCAATAATATCCTTGCATCCTTGCTTTGTGTGCCAAGGATCTTCCCGTGTTGTGATTCTCTGCATCCCCATAATGTATGGCGACTGGGATTTTGTGCCCCTCTTTTCTAGAAAGACATCTGAGCAAAGGTCCAGAGAATGATATCTTGTATAAAATTCTCTGCCGTAACTCGTAATTCCTTGCTTTGGACTCAATCTTCCTTTCTTGTAAGTAGTTTGCGGGTCTCAGTCCCTTTTCCATAAGTAATTGAATTGGGATCCTCCATTCTTCTTCAGCACCAACCATTTCTTCGCGTTGCTTTTCTGCTTCTTCGATGAGATCTTCCATTTTGGCATCGTCATCCAAATCTTCTTCCGCAATATTTTGATCTCTCTTGGTGACCATCACCCCCTTTAGCTCGATGGGGGATTCATAGATTCTACCAATTTTGATTGCAGTGGTGTTTTAATCTCTCATCATTGAGGATAAGTATGCCAGTGCGTCTGCTGCCGATTATCCTTCCTACACAAGTGTCAAAATGTCACTCCTTTCAACTGATGTACCCACAACCTTCCTATAATGGCGTTATATGGAGATGGCGCGTCCACGATGCTGAAGCTGGTATTGATTTTCAAGGTCCAACCTTTACTTCCAGTACGATTTCTCCCTTGGGATTCGACACTGATCAGTTGAAACCATTGATGGTATACAGTGATGGAGATGACTGCTCATCCCTGAGGTTCATCTTGAGGAATGCACTATAGAACACTACGTTCAAAGAACTTCCACTGTCCATCAGGATTTTCTTCACATTCCAACCGGCTATGGGGAGAGTTAGAACTAAATGGTTGTTGTGAACCTCCACTTCCTGGTCTACGTCTGTTGTGGAAAAGCTCAATGGTGTGGCCATCTATTCCTCTCATTGTTTGGTAGTTTCTCCATCAACGCTGAAGATTTCATGTCTTTCCATGCGCTTTATGAGCCGCTTGCTGATATCCCCCACTAACGTTGGTGCGTGGAACTCTGAATGCGTAATCATTTGAACAACTTGATCATTTGGCGGAATTTTGACGGTTTTATCCCGCTGGTTACGCTGTTGCTATTGTACGTATTGTCTGAGATCCCCTGGATCCACCAATCCTTGGATATAATCCTTCAACTTTTTACAATTTTCGGTCAAATGTCCCTTGAATTCATGGTACTCGCAGAAATCTTTGTGGTTTTCATTCCTTGGAGCATGTTGTCCCCTTGACCATGGCCACTTCATGTCCGCTCGGGATTTAAGGGTTCGCAATATCTGTGAGATGTTGGTGTTCAGCTTGCTGTAGACCAGATCATTGAAGTCATAGCTCTTTTTTCCTGTTCCTGACTCCGGACGCTTGTTGTCATACTGCTTTGTTTCATTATATTGTCGCTTTTCTGCGGGCTCAGGATCCACCGAGTTAGTGCGGTGAGAGATCTTATGACCTTGAGAAGGTTGATGGTGGCTCTTTTGGTTGTCAGTAGACCTATGTGATTGTCCGCGCGGATTCTCTCTTTGAATCTCCTCCAACCGTACGTGCTTTTCAAGGATGATACGCAATGCTCCTTCCGTTTGCGGGTCTGATCCATGAATCCTTATAAAGGGTGCACAGGTCCTATCCAATCCCCAAGTAAAGCCACTGATTTTGGCTTCATCGCTTACATTACCAATTTCTTGACAAAACTTTGTCCATCTTCTTTTGTATTCCCTATAGTCTTCCCCTGGCTTTGAGATCAATCCATGGAGTTTGTCCGTTCCGGTCTTCAAGGCTTTGTTGTACATGTATTGTCCTACAAACTTGGTGGCCAATTCATCATAGGATCTGATGGAATTAGGCGCTAAGTGATCGTACCTTTGGAGTGCTACTCCCTTCAAACTAGATAGGAAATACCTGCACATTACCACATTATTTCTTACTCAAGGTGCCATAACCCGTGCGTAATACCTGAAATGTGCTACGGGATCCTTAGTTCCATCATAACACTGGAAAGATGATAGTGAGCATTTCCTAGAGATCATGGTTAGTGCTAGACTTGGAACGAGCGGCGTAGTCTGTGCATCTCGCATTGCTACTTCTAGCATGTTGCCTCCTTGGTGCGCTCTGATTGCTCTTAGCTCAGCCATCATCTCCTCCAGATCATTCTGATATTGATAACCAAGGACATTAGGCCTGATGGGTTGGTTAACTTGACCTTGTTGAGGATAAGCAGGTCCATCCACCGCCTGATTCCCATTATCATAATCAGACTCGTAGTAATCTTCTTCATTACCATTCCACATGTCGGCGTCTGCGGATTGCTCTAACTGTAATCCTCGCCTTCACGCAGCTCATTGATGCGTGGTTGAATTGGCTGCGGGATCCTTTGCTGAGAGTGTATAATCATTCTCCTTTCCATGTTCACCTGACGATGCACATTATGGGAAATCTCTTCTTGTGCTGGATCCCTAGGGAGTCTGTACCGCAGTGGTTGTACTTGTTGTGGTTGCGCTAGAGCTGCCGCATTTCCTTTCAGTTTTTTCGTTTTCTCGTGTTAAGATTGCCATAGCTTCCGCCAGAATTTTTCGCTCTCTTTGGACCGCCTTCAGCTTTGCCGACAACAAGATGGATTCATTTGACTGCGGGGAAGCTTCCGGTCGCGGGACAACTTCGCGTTGATTGAATTCTGTTTCTATCTCTTCTTCCACGGAGTCCTCTTTACTAATCCCTATGGTAACGTGTGGTTTTCCTAGTACCCCCACTGCAGGATGAGAGAGTATATTCTGGACATGTGATAGAACGCCGCTTCCTGGAAACTGATAAGGTAATTTCATGCGGGAAGATTCTCCCAATTCATTTGGACCTAATCCATATCTGTGAACAGGACCTATCGTGTCCTGAGCGCATCCTTTGTACGTTTTGCAGTTTTCAGTCGTGTGCCCTTTGAAATTATGGTAATCGCAGAAATCCTCAACGGTTTCTCCTCCCACCTTGCGCTTATTTTTCTCAGTTGCAATTATGGATGCCTCTGCTCTTTGCGCCTCAGCCACCTGAATCATTTGTAAATTCCTTGCATCCGCGGCAGCCTTTTGTATTGCGTTTTTTTGTGCTTCTGTTGTGGCCTTTTTCTCCATAGCTTCCTTCAATACGACATTTACTTTCAACTTTTGACGCTCCTCAACTACTTTCCTTTGAGCTATCACTATCATTTCCGCAAATGCTTTTGCTCCGGTGTCCGCAGCTTCTTTGGATACAGCAGCTGCCATTAATTTTGCTTCTGACACGGTATTGGCTTTTTTGGCCGTAGTATCCCTTGCTGCTTCATTGTTGGTTGCATTCTTCTGGGCACTGCGAGTTCTTACTGTTGATATGGGATTCTTAATTGCTGCGGGTCCTTCTGCGAGTCCATATTCTGAAACAGCAAAATAAGAAAAACCAACACAAATTGCAAAAGATGCAATGTCAATTAAATCGGCGTCAAGATGCTATTATCCTCCTTGATTTATTTCCTCATCTTACCGTTGTTATCATATTGCTGAATGTGTCACCATGCTCAACACATAGGTCAGTCATAAGATGAAAACATGGCCACAGTAAACTGAGCAGTAGTAAGTCATACCGGAAGAAAATTGTAATTCAGAATTTTTACGATTTGTAATTTGAAATGAGAGACACAAGGTCAAAAAGGAAAATACTAATACTTTTACCGAGACAATATGTCCCTTTTTCTAGCGCCACACTGTGAGCGCATAAATCTATTTGTTTAGATCACGAACTCACAATCAATATTGCAGCATACGTGTGAGTGCGACACAATAATGATATCATGAGATACAACTTTGAAGAATACCAATGCGGATTTACTCTAAGAGCACGAAATAAACAGTGGTAAACATGTCGTTATTCGCTTTAGTTAATTAGATCTATTGGTCAGATTAATGACTCATGACCGATAACGCATTAAATGCCTGGATGCGGATTAATCATGCTTTGGGTGATATAGAGACATATATTATAAGGTATATCAAAGAAACATTGCTAAACAGATGTAATAATCGTGATTCATAATGCATAAGCTAACCAATCCCAACAAAGTAATGAAATCCCCTCAACTCTTATATGAGCATCATTGAAGTGATATAAGTTGCTTTCAAGTGATTAATCAGACTTACAAGTGTATGATCAAAGCTTTAGTTACTCCTAGACTATGATGGGTTCATAATAAGGCACTCTCTTTCCTATCCTAGATATTTGCTGATTTTGGTCGACCCCTCTCTCTTTAGAAGGGGTCTCTTGTATTTATAGAAATCTCACAGAAGTCACCATTCCTTCTGAATGTTCCTGCACAGCCTTCTTGAATGTGTCTTCCTTTAGTTGTGGTGCTTCTTCATTTCCGCACGGCTTAGCTTATTGCATTTTCATCGGGTGGAATACTTGGCGTGAGCTGCCCACGTCGACTCTGTACATTGTCCCGTTGGCATTTAATGCCACTGCCACCTCTCAACCACCTTTGATATGTCCATTCATGATAGTTGGGTCTGACTTGATCCTAGCCGTTCATTCAAACCTTCCTCGAGATGGACCGAAGTGCTTTTAGCTTTGATTGCATGCTTCTCGTTGCTTAATAGTTGACTATGGCTGCTTTATGATTTTTCCACGTGTTAGGTGACAAATGTACTAATACACGCCCTGCATTGTCCATTTTCGACCTCTCTTTCACTTGAATGAGTGCTTGAAAGAGTTTGGTGTGAAAGTAGATTTGATAGTGAGCCATACTGGGGTCAAATTTGATCAAATTGAAAATCTCCTCCATTTTGAAGCAGTGAACTCCTCAAAAGATTTGCTCTTAGAATTCAGAATTTGTGGGATCAAATCTGTGACCTAAAACATACAACGACTACACAATTTTTTGCTAAAATGTTTGGTGTTGGGTTGGCGATAACCACCCAACTAGTGTGGCTAAAGTTAGCGGTTTCTCAAAGATTAGTGATTTACTACCAACTCATCTAAGTACAGTGATGATCAATAATATGGACTTGGTGCTCAAATGCTATCAATGTAGGTGCAGGCATCCCAAAATGGCTACTCTTTCAAATACATAAAGACTCTGTCTCAAACCATATAATTGCCTGGGTTCTCTCATTTGTACCGGATTTAAAAAACAAATTCCAACCTTCTCCGATTCAAAAATAAAAAGGAATAGAAAACTCCAGCAGATAAGACTCTTGTGGCTATGGTGACTCTAGGGAATTAAAGAACTTCGTGCGTGGTGTCTTTTCCACATCCACGTACTCTGACAAACATAAAATGCCAGGCCATTTATTGGAATCATCATCAGTCCAACAGTAGTTCAATTAGAGTAAATGCTCCATATGTGCTTGATCTAGCTCGTTCCTGCTGCAAGATAAGTGAGATCAGAAGCAAGCCTTCATATGGGCGGATGGATAGGCATCTAGCCGTGTTCCATTTTCTTCACCCATTAGTAACAAAAACAATTTTGCCGGTTCATCGTTTCGCATCAAAAAGACAAGCTACGCAAGATTTAAAAACAGGATGCTCTTACAATAATTTTATCGAAATTTTTCGATTGCACATAAGAAACCTGGCTATTTTGAGGGCGAGATGTTTTTTTAACGAGGACGAGGGCTAATCCAAAATAGGGTTACAATGAAGTAAAAAGGTCATCCCATATGAAAAATATTTTTTTAAATACAAAACAACCCTTGATTAGTAGAGATTAATAATATGATTAGTTGTTAACTCAATTTGATTAGCAAAATTTTGGAGGGAAAATTAGTGATAGATAAATGATTATGTTTAGGATAAAAATTTGTATGATTATTATTGTTGAGAGAGAGAGGAAAGTGAAGAAAAAGAAGGAGGTTTTGGAGGGAGGGAAAAAAGTGAATGTTCATCAAAAATGGGTGATTTGGGAACTCAAATCGATGTGGGTGAAGCTTCAAACGGTAGAGATCAACCTCAATCTAGTCTCATCACGAAAGAAATGAAAATGGTGAGGTTGCATGATCCAAGAATTTTAAATAATGAAGAACGAAAAGCTCTTGCTTATGAAGATCCTATGGAGGGAAAAGAAGACCAAGAACACTCACAGGATGAATCCAAAGATGAAGACAATGAGGTATGCTTTCTAAAATGACATTTTCGTGTGTTGAATCAAGGGGAATACAAGAACTATTGAATCCCAGGACGAACAATCATCAAGAAATATGTCCAAACTATGACGATATACATGAAATCGTCAAGCAACACATTACGACCTTGCCGAGTCTGTGTAAAAACACACTCAGAGATGATAACTCGTCATGGTACACCAAGAACCTTGACGAGTTTTTAGCATGGGAAAGATACGTACTTTATATTTTTTAAGTCGTCGGGGTTTTAGGTAAAAGCTTGAAGATTTTAAGTAACAGAAAACCATTAATCTGGTTGAAAAACTTAGTAAATCGTCAAGGTGGCCGGTAGAACATATGACGACACAACCTTACTTATGAACAAATCGTCATGCATCTATAAAAACTATGACGATTTCTGTTGTTACACTTCCAACAATTTGTTTGGTTTGAAGGACTCTGATGACGATGGAGTGATAATCCATCACGTCCATCACCACGGTTTCAAAGGAGCTAACCAAAAAAGAAGAATTTGCCCATGGGATGCGGATGAGGATATGGACCTTGTGAAGAGCTTCATTCCTATCTATCATGAACGACCCAAAGAAAAATATTCAATGTTTTGGAAGAGAGTGAAGCAAAAGTACAAAGGACGCACCTCGAATACTAAACGTCGCAATTGGGTTCAGTTGGCTAATAGATTCGCCCACATAAAGTCGCATATCCGAGAGCATTATATAGTCCTTGATATGGTCCAAGATACACAGGAGGACGTGGTGAGTAGCTCGACATGCTTTTGGGATAGTATTTCATCACTAGATATACACATGCGCACTAACTTAATTTGTGTTAATTACAGATCAGAGAATTTGTGTACGTTTGGGATGAGCGTAATGGCGATGGAGAGTACTGGTATCAGAAACACAATACGTTGCTAAAGAAAAAAGCTCCTAAGTTCGTTGCGTGAGTGTTATTTGATGATGAAGACTTGGCTTACTAGCTTATTATGTAATCGATGTTAACCACTTTTTGTGTAGTTGGTAAAATCCCCATAGTGGGGATTTTACCAATACACCCCTATTTGAGACCAAAAACACAATATAACATACATACTTAAGGTAAACACATATCAACATATAGATCAGCACTTAAGCATAAACAGGAGACGACAATAAGGTGAATCACAAACGTAGCATAACAGTAGAATAAGCCAAAACTCTCAAATATATATCATTAATGGAATCCATGCATCTCACCTTGCTATGGACCTCTCTACAGCACACTTAAGATCTTACTCACGATTTGGATTGCAGAGAGTTAGGAAGCTCTCTCTCCACAAGCCAAGCCTTAGCAATCACTTTTTCCAACCCCTTCAAATGTGGGCGTACACTGCCTTATATAGGCGTTTACAAGTAATGGAATACAGCTAATAAGTACAAACTATTCTGACACTATTTGTCTTCTTCTTCACAGCCTTACCGCCGAGTCACTTCAACATCTCAGCGCCTTCCCCTTATAACTTCAGCACTATTCCGTTGTGTGGGATAAGATCGATGACTCAGATTCCACTGAGTCAATCATTCAACTCTGCCAACCCGACCGTTCTGTCCAGCATTAAATGCTCAACTAACTTATTCAGCTTTTGTCGGGGCTTTACCGCTGATACATCTCTGAGATATACCGCCGTTCCAAGTACTTCCTCAGCGTCCTTCTGTTGTACGTGATTACCGCTGATAGGAACCGCTGTCACTATACTTCCTTTCTTATGGATGCCCTTCTTAACATAAATCTTTCCTTAAGTTCTTACTAATTGGCGTATGGCATTTTCTTCACCTACATTTTGAATACTAGAGAGGGTAATATGTGTTGTTGAATTGTGCTTATGAAGTTAGCTCCCTTATATCCAAACATTTTTGCGAGTTTAGACCTTATATTGTAAATCGGCATGGTTTATGCCTAAACCGCACCGATATTTAGGAATATGTATTCATTGTAACTGTGAACTAATCGTCATGGTTTCACTTAATACCGTGACGACTTAGTTTGTAATTTTCAAAAAATATGACCGTTGGGGTCTTGTTCTATAAAAAGAAACCCATCTCCAACAAAACTTACCTCAAACTTCTCTTCTTCTCATTGTTCCAAAGTTTCTTGTTCATTTGAAGGTGACAAATGGCCGGATATGGTGATGGAGAATGGGAAGAGAGCGAGGATGTAGAGCTTGTCAAATCATTCGTTAGGGCATTCATTGAAAGACCATATGAAATGTACTCTATGTTTTGGAAGAGGGTTAAGGAATTCTTAGAACAACACTACGGCAATTATAACCGGCGCAAATGGACACATCTTGCTTTCCGCTTCGAACGTATCAAAAGGGATATCATCGGGTATATCAAGATTGTGGAAATCGTTAACGAACACTATCCTCAATCTTCTCGCAAATTCAAGGTGAGTAGTTATCTAGTTTCTTAAAATTTGCTAAGGAAATTTTGTGTATGTTAATCTAATATGTCACTCATTCACCTCTAGAAAGAAAGAATCAATGCCCTATGGGAAATTCGTAATGGTGAACGTGCGTGGATGTTCGGGAAGTGTTTGAAAGTGTTGAACAAACGTGCTCCAAGGTTCATGTCCGATTATATTATGTACGAATTTAGCGACGACACGTACTAGGTGGTGTTCTTAAGAAAATAAATGATGTAATGCGCTTTCCTACTAGAAATGTAATGTGGTTTTCTACCTTATGTTAATGAAATGAACCTTCTTGTGAAAATCGTCATCAAAATTACATACTTAATGCTAAATCGTCAAGGAAACACCAATTTTTATAAACAATTGTACTGCTTTTGATTTGAATTGGCATGGTTTTTAATTGTAGCTTGACGATTTATTATTTGGAAAAAATTGGAAAACAAAAATCGTCAAGTTAGCCAACCATACCATGACGACATAGGTTCTCCAAAAACATAGTCCCTGGCCAAATTTTAAGCAAAAGCTTAATGGTTTTAGCAAAATGTGTGACGATATCCGGACGAAAATAGAAATCGTCAAGGATTTTATCCTTTCCTTGACGAGTTGGTGTTAATAATTTGAGCAACAATCAAGGAATACCAATATTATTCAAAACAAGATAAGATGCATTACATAAAAACAAATAAAAATCAAAGCATTACATAGTTAATTCCAATTGATCTTACATGAAGACACTTAATCTTTATTATAGCAATTATTAAGAAAAGTGTTAAGGAGACGGTAATGTTGTTCGAACTCGAAGTTATTTCCTTTCCATCGAGCCCATTCCTTCAATGTCCTAGCCAGAATTTCATCATCGGTATCTTCCTTAAAAATATCTCGGATCAATCTCCTCAAGTGCATAAATTCGTCGACGTTTTTGTGTATTATACCCCATCGCGCCGACAACCCATTTACATCTCGTTCAAATTGGGTACATTGTTCGTCGAAGGATTCTTTAACGTAACTCCACAATAGTCCCCAATTGACCCCAAAACGACTCCGTTTTACTTCAGCCGTTTTTGGATAGTACAACATGAGATATCTACAAAAACAATGATCTTCATGCCACGTAAATGGAGTACTACTTGGTTTCTTTCGTGTTGAGCGAGGAGGAGATAATGGTTTTTGAGATGGAGTACACTTAAAATAATATTCATGAACTATCTTATCAACGAAGTTTCGATATTGACATCTGCGAGGAGGGGTATGTTGAATATCTTGTGTTGATCGAGTTCGCTTTGCGGTTTTTGGTGATGCACTTGACATTGTGGAAGTGAGAAAAACCAAAAATGAACTAGATTTCTTGGGATGATTGTTTGGGATGAAAGGTTTTCTTTATATGGATAAGTCCCCAACGGATATATTTTTCAAAAAACTAGTCGTTATGGAGTGTAGACCGAGTGTAAGGAAACATACACTTTCAAAAAAGTGCATAAATTTTATGAAATCGTCAAGGAAATTTGAAACTCCTTGACGAGTTTCAAATTTGTATCCAGCTTTTGGGGACCCCATAAATATTTGTGATATCGGCAAGGAATTACCTTAACCCTGACGATATGTTATGAAATCGTCAAGGAATTTTGGAAGTCCTTGACGAGTTTTGAATTTGTATCCAGCTTTTGGGAAACTGTAAATATTTGTGAAATCGGCAAGGAATTACCTGAACCCTGACGATTTTTGCATATAAATTTCAAACAAATTCATACTTCCATTTAAACTAAGCTTGGTCCAAACATCTTAAGTGTCATGAGGAAGAAACCATGACGACATCCATCATAAACATACCAAACCATAATATCATCCTACCACACATTGCATAAAAGTAATTGAAATTGTTTTTTTGTAAACCAAGAACGACGGTTTTGTAAATCAACCACTCCCCTCACCTTCGCCACGACCACGACCCTTGGCACGAGCTCTTTTGGAAGTTTCTCCTCGCTTACCCTCCTGAGTGGCAGTAGTTGAAGGACAAACTCTCTTCCTTGCATTGGCTATTATTTTAAACATGTTGGTAGCCTCAGGAACATCCAAGTGTCTTAGGTGATCAATATGAAGCTTTAGTTCTGTAGGAGTCATGCCCTCTCCATGGTCCACCTTGTTTTTCAGTGGCTTCAGCACAACATCCAAACGCTCCATCTATATTAAGGAATACCAAGTAAGTCATACCGACATAAATTCGGTTCACAATTTAAACAACAAAAGAGAGGCAAAAAACACTTACGCATAACTTGTATAAGGAAGAATCATCAAGAGAAGGTGCAGTACTGATCTTTTTTCCTTTGGCACGACCACGCTGAACAACTTGTTCCGTACGTATTACACGGCCATGACTCCAACGGTTGTACCATTCGATGTAATCTTTCGCGAACTCATAACCATGGACCACATGATCCCACGTCCATCCTACTGTATGCCTATTTCGTTGGTTCCATTGATCAACTGATGGGGCATTTTTGTAAACAACCGCAATTGTTTTTGTGTCGATGTGGCTTTCATTGACGGAAACTGGGAATTCTGTAGCGTCATGATCTGTTTCTAACCCTTCTTCGGGACTTTCTTGTATAAACCCAAGTTGTCTCATGAATCTCGCTGGGGCATGCATTGTGTGTCCAAGGGGGTGAAACAATGGGCCATCGTACTTATAGTATGGGTCCCTTTTCTCAATGAAACCCTTCTCCCTATCCTCTCTGTAGGGGTCAAAGACTACATCACTTACCTTTATGTTGTCCAACCTCTCTCGGACCGTTAGAAGCCAACCTTTCTTTCCCCTTTTTTGATCCCCAGTGAAGATATACCTGTGCCCTCTCGGCATTCCCGCTTTCCAGTCGTCGTTGGCTTTCCATTTCTCATTGCCTTCCATCAATTTAGGGAAGTATTCATATATCTACACCTATCCAAAGGATCAATGACACATATGTATATATTGTCACGATGATGTTATCTAGAGTTTAACATTCAAAAGTAAAAAATAAAATGCATAATTACCTTCAATAGAGATATGTTGCCATTGAGTTGGGAAGTGTGGCTTCTTGATGCCTTTCTCAGCTCGGTGTTTAGGTGTGAGACAACTGCGGTAGCCCACGAATACTCTGCAATCTCATCCAAATGATCCAGTAGCTGCAAGAAGTTCGCATTCACCCTATTCCCGGCAGAAGACGGAAATATACAAATGGCTAAGACGTATAACAGATAAGCCGCTGCTGAAGCTTTGACTTCCTTCTCATCCAAAGGCCCCCCTTTGGATTTTTCTTTAGCAAGGGGTCCTTCATACCTTGCCCTCAATTTCACAAGGTTGATCTCCGTATTCCTTGTTTTGGTTGTTGGATTCTTCATGAAGAAATAGTCAATTTCCGCAGGAGTCCAATCAAATAAGTTCTTGCACAATTCATCAAGCTTGGTAAAATCGAGTATGATGGTGTACCCATCGCTGATGGACTTCCCGGCAATTGACAAGTCTAGAATCTGTTTAGCATCGTCGGGAATGATCGCCATCTCCCCGAATGTAAAGAGCATGGTGTCTCTTTCCGGATAATACCTCTCGCACATTGCCGAAACTGTCTCTACGTCATAGTTCACAACCGAATTCTCTGCGCCATACAAACCAGAAGCTTTAATAAATTTTTTAACCCCCTCACATTCCTTTTCAAAATCCCACTTCCTCATATTCTTATAATTAGTTTGGCGCCTAAGAAGACGTGTGGCGTTCTTATGATCCTGAAAGATGAAAACAAAAAGGGATATATTAACATCTAACCAAAGATATGTTGACAATTAAACACAAAATAAGTTGACATTAACATTACCAAGGTGGAGTAGATGGTACAAGCCCACGAATCCTTGTAACCAAAGAGAACTTTTCCACCATCCGCAGGTAACCCATGAGGTCCTCCCTCTAACATCAGGTGTAGTGCGGGAAGATGCGCACCACTCTCCCTCGGTTTCTTCTTCTCCTTGCCCTTGCCCTGAACGACATCCCCATTTCCCTCATTATCTTTAGGGTGTTCAACTTGAACGGCTTTATCATTACCCTCTTCTTCTTCTTCACCCTCTTTTTCTTCTTCTTCTTCACCCTCTTTGGTGGCTTCATCCTCACCTTCCTTGTCACCTTCATCATCAACATCATTGTCACGTTGAGGTCGGGTTCAATATCATCACCACCGTCATGATGGTTACCATCGGGTTCGAGTATAGAAGAAGGAGTGGGACACGACATGGAGGATAAAGCCGCTACATCTTGTGTGGTAAGACCACGAAAATTTCCCGCTCCCAAGTACTTTTCTTTGCGAGGATGTGATGGGGGAGTGTTAAATGGAAGTTGGATCTTCTTCTTCTCTTTCAACCTAACAACACAAAAATTAAAAACATTTATTAACATGAAACTCGTCAAGGTTATACAACATACCACGACGATTTAAAAATTTATGAACAAATCGTCAAGCTTTTGGGAAATACTTGACGATTCACAAGTGAAACGAAAATTCTCGTCAAGGTTTTATGCCTAAAGCATGACGAGTTTTCCTAAAATTGGGACAGTGAGCATGTTTTGGGAGGAACAAAATCGTCAAGGTTTTCAAGGCTTACTCGACGACTTAAGGCACCTTATTCCACCAAATTTTTTTCAAGGTTCAAATCGTCAAGAAAATAACATTAACTATGACGAGTGTAAAGAAAATGCAAAACTAAGTCGTCAAGCTTCTAAGCCAAAAAGCTTTACGATTTTTGGAAAAATTTGGACAGTGAGCATGTTTTGAGAGGACCAAACTCGTCATGCTTTTCACACAGTACTTGACGACTTTATTTGCACCTTTCTTCTCCAAAAATTCACAAGGCTCAAATCGTCAAGGTAATGATAAATACTATGACGAGAGTTTACATGCAAAGGAAAACACCTAAGTTGCAGAAGAACTCTCGTCAAACTTTTTGGAACAACCTTGACGAGTGTTCATTGGTTTTTTTCTGAAACTGCAAATCGTCAAGCCCGATGGCTATAGCTTGACAAGTTTTCTACTGTGAGTGCGAAAAATTGGGTTCATTCTCCCTAAAATCAATCGAAACATAATAAAAGTTACATAAGGGGTGATTCAAGTAACTTACCTTCTCAATCTTGCCATTTCTTCTTCGCTTTTATCCCGTTCTTCCGGTTCTTCTTCGACAATTTCTTTTTTCAGTTGAAGTTGGTTTTGAAATTGTTTTTCCAATCGATTTCCCCTTCAAACGAATGATGAGTTTCTCTTTGGCCATCTTTGTAGAGTTTGAAGAATTGAATCACCGATGAAAAAACTCGAATCGTCGATTAACACGATTAATTGAATTCGAAGTTTTTGGGGTCGTCAAGGTTTTTGTTTTTGAAGGGTGGGTTTTGGTTGTTGAGAAGGATAAGTAGTAGAGGAGAGTATTAAAGGTTTTTGATTTTTGAGTTTTAATTTTTGATTAATTATTAGGGTAGATTAATTTGGTATTTAAAATTAAGTGTGGGAGATTTTTTAGTATTTACACAAAGTTTTAGCACCCCTTATAAACTGGGATAGGATATTTGAAGTAGTGCTCGCCCTCATTAAAAAAGCCCTCACCCTCAAAATAGCCGGGATAAGAAATATCAAACAAATGGTAAAAACATCATAAGAAATCGAAGGACTTCTAACTTATTACACAATGGATGGAGTTTTATTGGTACTCCTAAATTAATAAGATAAGATGATAGCAAACAGCACTTGTACTAGATACAACACTTATGGGTTTCCTCCAACCTCCACCTCAACCTCATTCCCGGCAGCCTCCACCTCAACCTCAGCTCCATCCTTGCCAAGCTCAACCTCTACCTCAGTCCCCTCGCCAGCCTCGAGCTCAATCTCAAGTCCTCCACCACTGCCTGTACCTAATAGTTTCTTCTCTGACACTAACAATAGCAAGGGACATATATTTAGAGTGATTAAAGTTGAATTTAGAGTCAACTGTACAATAAAATAGAAATAAAAGTCGATTAATTGCACAAAAACTTACGTGCGTTTTCAGATAAGTCCCTGGCAGCCAAGACCTCAGAAGAGATGAGAAGAACAGCGGC
>JAJJMA010190690.1:0-23889 GCA_023529015.1 Papaver nudicaule | reverse complement strand
CATTGGGTTTTCTCTCTCTTGATGGTAGAGACCTAAGGCCCGCAGACGTTTTGGTGTATAATTGGGACATTGGAAGGGACATGTGTTTATACGTGACTTTTGTTTCGCCTTTCGCAGGGGGAGTTCAAACTTTCACACCAGGTACGGCTATAACTAAGGCTGAAACGCGGAAACAAAGTAAATATCTTGATCAATGCAATGCTCATGGATTTGGTTTTGGTACCCTAGCTTTTACGACTCTGGGGGAGCTCGGTGATGAGACTGTGGACTTCTTGAAGAGATTGAAAAATTACACTAGACGACATAATGCAAATGTAGAACTGGATAATTTTTTCTTTCATAGAATAGGGTTAACTGTTCAAAAGGGAGTTGGAGCTCAGCTTGTGGCTAGGCTTCCAACTAGTTTCTTGCCTTAAGTTGTATTAGACTTTCTCATCACTGATAACTAAACCAAACACTCGTGCCTAAATCGAAACATCACGTCTCAATTGTTTGGACACATCCTTTCAAAAGTAGCTGCTTCCCATTGCTGAGTGATTTTCTTTAGTTGATTTTTTATTTTGAGTAGATGATTGAGAAAAAAAAGAAACAATAAATGATTCTCTATTTCTTTTACTTCTTAAAAACAATAAGTAAGACTTAGGATTGAAAGTTTTTTTTTATATGAGATGTTAAATGTGATTTCACGAATGTGATGACGATCACATTGTTTTTTTTGAGGAATGCAGAAATTATATCAAAAGAGAGGAATTAAATATAATACTTCTTCAACCATTGTCATTGATCACCTTGCCTATAGGCTCACCATCCATGTATGTTAACTTTTAGTACCCACTAAAAGTTGTCTTTGGTATCACATATGGCCCTTCCCAGTTAGGAGAGAACTTTGGTGCGGACTGATCTTGTTGAATGTGCTTTGCAGTCTCCAATACTAGATTACCGAGTTGTATGCCCTTGCAAACCTCTGTTTATATACGTCCATGTGTTGTTCTGCCTTAGTTCGCCTGGTATCTTGTACATTCAACTCGGCTATCCTACACTTAGACACCTCAGCAGAGTCCCACTGGACTCCACTAGCTTCCGCAATACGCGCTGAAGGGATTTGAATTTCAGCTGGAATGATTACATCAGCACCATATACAAGTGAGTTTGGTGAAACTCATGTGTAAGACCTTGGCGAAGTTCGATACGCCCATAGAGCCATAGGGAGTCGTTCATGCCACGTCCTTGGATTATCATATACTGTTCGACTAAGAATCCGAATCAGAATCTTGTTAGTACTTTCTGCCTGCCCATTTCCTTGGGGATAATAAGGCGTAGAGAAGATATGCTTTTGATACCGTACCGTCTGAGTAACTTCGCGACATCTTTGTTAGTGAAAGGGGTGTCATTGTCTGTAATTATGCTCTTCGGAATACCGAACGTACAAATGATATGTTCTTTGATGAATTCCGCAATATTCACACCCTTAGTCTTCTTGAGTGGAATCGCCTCCACCCATTTGTTATGATACTCAGTAGCAGTTATTATGTGTTCATGTTGTTTCGATGAAGAGGGACTAATCTTGCCAATAAGATCAAGTCCCCAACTATAGAAAGGCCAAGGGTTGCTTACTGATTGCAACGTAATGCAAGGAGAATGAATCAAATTGCCATGAATCTGACAGTGATGTCATTTCTGAACATAGGCAGCAGCATCATCCTCCATAGTTGGCCAGTAATACTTTTCATGAATTTGCAAGAACAACTTTCTCTTTCCTTGGTGTTCTCCTTCATGCATTTCTTTGAGAATAGTGGGAATTTCATTGTTTGCCAAACAACGCAACAAATCTCCCCCAAAACTCTTGTGATACAATGTGCCTTCATGAAAGACAAATCTCTTGGCTTGGCGTTCCAACTTAGCAGTTATACGCTTCTCTGGTGGTAAGACATTATCCCGCAAGTACTGGATGAAAGGTTCACGCCAGTCCCCAGTGTGAGTGTGCAACACCATGAGGGATTCCGACTGATGTGGTGAGGCTTGACAACTTGAACATGACTCTTGTAAAGATCATGACTGAAATTCCATGGTAGGCCAATAAAACCCAAGGCGTTGTAGTCGTCTAGAGAGAGTAACTACCTAAGTTTGACCACACACTTCTCCATGAACGCGTTGAAGTTGTTATTGTGCGTCTGCTTCTCCTATGCACCTCGAGAGAGAGTGATGAAGTATGTGAATTAGACTTAGATTCTTTGGAGGCCCGAGACCAAACATTAGTCAAAATGCGCAAAGGGTTATGCGAGTAAAGGGTTTAAGGGTTTATTCCAAGAAAACTCTATTTAGTCTGTTAGGATTTATCTCACGTTTTTGATGTTTTCCTTTTCTTTAGCATTTAGTTAGGTTTTATCTTTCTGTTAAGATTTATCTTGTTTTGATTTGGTTTATCTCTTCTAATCTTAGGTTACAAATTTAAGAGTCTATTTAAGGATTCATCGGAGGTATTAGAAGGCAGTTTTTATGAATGAAAAGAAAAGTTGAGAAACTCTGTGAGTTTGTGTTCAGTTTCCCCCTTTAATCCATATGCCTGCATCAGTTTTGGCGTTAAAAACAAATCGGCGTTCATGACTCAACGAAGAGGAGAACGTAGAATTGGTGTTCGTGCTGCTCCTTCTGTACAGGAGGTGATGAGGTCCAACAAGATTTTGGAACTAGAACGACGAATTAAAGTGCTCGCCCGTCAGATGGTTGTTCTGCAGAAACAGCATGAGCACCGTCAAAATCCAAATCAGCGAGAGGCGGAAGCGGATGATGATGAGGAAGACATCTTGAATGTCTTTGCTGGTAGCGTAGTGGGTAGTCGGCATGCTGCTTACCAATCGTGTGATTTCAAGAGGGAATTCGCATTGAAGGTCGATGTCCCTAGCTTTAATGGTAACTCGCAACCAGATGATATATTTTATTTTACGTGTGCGGTACATAAAATTATAGAAGTTAAGAAGGTTTCGCGAGATGCGACAGTGGGTAGTCAGCTTCCTTTCTCGGGAAGGGAGGAAGGACAGGACAAAGTTGTTAACGATTGGGATTTTCCACCAATTATGATACGTATCCTGAAGGCGACGATAAAGTATTGCTTCAATCAGATTGTATTGATAATCCTTCAGTTGGGGATGACACAAGCAGGGTATGTGTTCCCGTGAATACATCTAATTCTGTTTGTAAAAATGAAGCTTCGTATTTGGTAGAAAATCCTCATTCGAAGTCAGGGGAAACTTGTGAAGAGTCATATTTCAGTCAACTTTATGGAAGGGTCAAAGGCACAGCCTTTCCCGACACTGATGTGCAAATTGAAAAATCTCTTATGCAACGACTCATGCATATAGGTATTGTATGGACATCACGGAGAGCTAGTCTTGCATCATACGTTAGTCTATATTGTAAGGGGCTACGGGAAGGAGTTCCAATTATATTTTTTGTTTTTGATCGTGGAAAAACTGCAAAGATATCAAATGAATGGATCAGTATCATTTGTGTCCAAGAAATACTTGCAAGTAATTATGAAAGTAAAGTTCGAGGTCGAATTGTTTGGAACACTGATGGAAAGGCGATAACTGAGTTGTTCTCAAAATATTTGGGAAGCCTCGCTTGTTGTTCAAGCACAACATACCTGGCTACGCCAACATGTACTGGATTAACGAATGTGATAGTTGGCTAGATTCCATTTAAATTTGAATATGGCAGTGCATCAAAAGTTGGGCTTGTTTTCATTTTAGAGATTATGGTCTTCTTTTGGCTAGTAGATATTATTCTTAAGTTAATAAGTGAAAGGAACAAACAATGACTATCGACACTCACAACATAGGTCATTTGTCTGTTACAAATCAAACAGCTAATGGGAATAGTGGGTTGTATATGTATACACCTAATGCTATTAAAGGGTGTAATGAGCAACTACAGGGAGGACATCGAATGGGAGCAAGGATATCACATGATTCATTCAACAATCTCCATTGTCTACTACGATTTAAAAGCTTCATCATTAGAGGCTTTGTTTTTTATCGCGGAAAGGCACAAGAAAGAAAAAAAAAATCGACACGAATTTTATTTGAGTTGGGGAGAATGATAAAGTACGTGAATTAGACTTAGATTCTTTGGAGGCCCGAGACCAAACATTAGTCAAAATGCGCAAAGGGTTTAAGGGTTTAGTCCAAGAAAACTCTATTTAGTCTGGTAGGATTTATCTCACGTTTTTGATGTTTTCCTTTTCCTTAGCATTTAGTTAGGCTTTATCTTTCTGTTAAGATTTATCTTGTTTTGCTTTGGTTTATCTCTTCTTAGCTTAGGTTACAAATTTAAGAGTCTATTTAAGGATTCATCGGAGGTATTAGAAGGCAATTTTTTATGAATGAACAGAAAAGTTGAGAAACTCTGTGAGTTTGTGTTCAGTTCCCCCCTTTAATCCATATGCCTGCATCAGAGAGCCATCAGGGTTTCGATAGTAGAGTGCTCCATGAAGTAAGAAGAAATTCTTCAAGTCTTTAATACTATTTTTCATCTCAGGAGGTGATCTACTTAACTCATTGATAATCGGAGATCTCCAATCATTTTCTTCTTCATCATTCTGCATCAGCCATGTAGATGACATGGTACGTCTTTGGACAGTCAAGGTCGTCTCTGCTCTTTCGGATTGTAGCTTAGAAGCCAAAGTGGATAGACAATCAGCATGTCTATTATTGGTACGACCTATATGTACAATCTTTGCAACAGCAAAGTGAGACAACAACTTCTGAGCTTCAGCCCTATATGGAGCAAGGGTGACTTCCTTGAGAGAGAACACTCCATTTATCTGGTTCACAAGCAATTTTGAGTTACCCCTGATCTCAAGGTGTGTTGCACCTGCTTTTTAGATAGTGCCAAACCTAGTAAGAAAGACTCATACTCGGCTGAGTTGTTTGTACACTTGAAATCCAGCTTGAATGAATGAGATAAGACTTCACCGCTGGGAGACACCAGTACTATACCAGCTCCTCCTGAATTGTTACTCGGTGTAGCAGAGCCATCAAAGTATAATAACCACGTATCCTCATGCACAAGAGAAATCTCAAGGAATTCACCAGGCACATCTTCATGTAGAATAGTAGTGTCATTGCCAGGAAATGCACCAAGCGAGTCTGCAACAGCTTGCCCCTTCACGTCCTTAGGTCTAACACATGCTATATCGAACTCTTACATTTGAAGTAGCCAGCGAGCAGGTCTTCCTAAAAGATCAGGCTTCGACAAGAGAAATCGGATAGGATCAACTTTTGCTATGAGTACTACTCTGTTTGATAACAAATAATGTTGAAACTTCTGAATAGCAAACACTAGTGATAAACATGCCTTTTCAACCTTGGGATACCTGAGCTCTGCATTCTTTAATGTGCGGCTAATGTAATAAATGGGATACTCAGTACCGGTCTCATCTTCTTGGGCAAGTAAAGCACCTATAGCAGTTTCACTTGATGCAATGTACACGAGCAATGGGCGTCCTTGCATTGGTGCCTTCATGACAGTAGGAGATAACAACAATTGTTGGATTTTGCGAAATGCATCTTCTTGGGTAGCAGGCTACTTGAACTCCTCACCTTTCTTAAGTAGAAGAATAAAAGAAACGATGAGTTGTGTTAGGCCAGGTATGAAGCGTCGAATGTAAGACACTTTTCCCATAAAGCTCTTGAGTTCCTTAACAGATCGAGGTGGCGGCATCGTGGTGATGGCTTGTGTTTTGGCAGGATCAACCTTAATACCTTCCTCCATTACTTGGAAACCCAAGAATTTTCTAGAAGAACACCAAATGTATATTTCAAGGGATTCATTTTAAGCTTATACTCTCGACACCTCTGAAAAACTTGTTTGAGAACTTCCAAGTGAGATGCTCGAGTTTTGGACTTAACTACTATGTCATCAACATAATCCTCAATTTGTTTGTGCATCATATCATGAAATATAGCTGCCATAGCTCGTTGATAAGTGGCGCCCGCATTCTTAAGACCAAATGGCATCACAGTATAATGAAAATTTATGATCGAAGTTCGGAAAGCAGTCTTATTAGCATCACCGTCAAACATCTTAATTTGATTGTAACCACTATAGCCATCCATGAATGAGAACATGGCATGACCACAAGTAACATCTACAAGCATATCAATGTTGGGTAACAGAAAGTCATCTTTAGGACAACACTTGTTTAGATCCCTAAAATCTACACAACATCTAATCTGACCATTATTCTTTTTGACAGATAAAATGTTAGCCAACCAGGTGGGGTGATGTATAGGTTTTATGAATCTAGCTGTAAGTAGCTTTTGAATCTCGAGCTTGATTTGTTCCTCCACTTCATGCCTGAAGTGCCTTGGTTGTTGCTTAACAGGCTTAGACCCAGGTAAAACTTGCAGGTGATGAGTAATCAGTTTATCATCCAAGCCAGGCATCTCTTCATAGGTCCAGGCGAAGACATCTTGATATTGCTTGAGCAGCTTCACTAAAGCTTCACGCTCCTCTATTGATAAAGATGAACTAATGAAAATGGGTCTTTGAATCTCATTAGTCCCAATGTTAACTGTCTCAAGTGAGTCAGTGGTGGAATTTGTCCCATCTTGTAGTTGCGGTGGAGCTTCACAGACTTCAGCCTCAGACTATTTCGAGCTCTGAGAACACTCTTCTTGGCGGGGAGGCTTTCCACCTTCCTCCCCTGCTAATTGCTAATAACTCCGACGACGTAGGTAGATAACCCTACCATTAGTATCATAACTTGTTACAAAATTTGGACCTCTCTTAGTGTGAGAATTAATGTTGAGGGATATTGTTAGAGCATGGCTCGGTCAACCTCACTAAGTGTTGGTATGTCAAGCGCTTAGTTGTCAACTTTAGTGATCAAAAATCGACCGCTAAACAACACACAATTAGGTGAAGTCATGTGAGAGAGTTAGCTTTAGGTTGTGGAAGATTTTGGTAAGATGTAGAATCACTGGTTGAAGAGTTGAAGAAAGACTGAAGATCAAACGAAGACATCCGGCTTCATCATTCAACAGGTTAGTGAATCTAAATAACGCGATTCCATTTTCTTTTACACTTATGCTACAAAAGACATAAACATAACTCTCAGCTTGAGTTTTACGTTATGACTTGATCACTTGTAATCAGTGTGTCTTATGATAACTCCGCTTTACCACTTGTGGTATTAGTGTTATATAGTTATGACGTTCCAATATTGCTTAGAGCTTTCTTTTCTTCTCCGTCTCTAAGTTAATATAAAGGTTTTTCCTAAAACCTTTTCGAGTTGGATATAGCAATGTGATGTTATCTCGGTAGTACTATGAGATTTGATCCATCACAGTATTGTGTCTCATCTTACCTAGTCTGGCTCTGTCGGATTGATTGCATATATTTATATGAGCCAATGTAAGAGAGACTATGACTCACACTTATGTTGTGTAGACTCGAAATACTGTTGTTTTTGAGATTCGAATATGACGTCGTGGTTTGGCTCTGAACCCTGAAGTTCTGAATCATTCATTTGATTCTGTATATGAACATCTTGTATGCCATATCTCACTTCTGGATTCCGAAACCATATTTGTGTATCTCAACTTATGAATTTTCAATGTTCGAAACCTCAATGTAGGTTTTGGTAAAACTGACGTTGATTTCGAGACCATAATTTGGTTTTCGCATTCATAAGCTATTGGTCCGAAACGTAAACATTGTGACCAATGAGATATAATAGATTCGAAACTATGTGTGTGTGGCTGACAGTGATTTGAGAATCGAGGCCAATGTGTCTTGACCATGTGAGTTCTAAAAGGTCGAAAAGACCCTGGGGTTTCCTAAAGGTTTATGTGAACCGGGAAATATATTCCTGTGTGTCGAGGCTAAAAAGGTGTGATGCTGAAACGGTTCTCGACCACATGGACTCTCAAGTTCGACACCAAACATTTGTGAAGAATTTAATATGTGTTTCTTGTTTCGAAACCTTAACCAAGGTTTTGTTAAACATAATTTAGATTTCGAAACCAAGCTTTAGGTTTCTTATATGGAAACTTGATTTGGGAACCTTAAATAAGTTCCGTTCATATAATGAACTTTAGGTTCCGAAACCTTAATTTGGTTTCTGCCAAAACTGACGTACGTTTCGAAACCTTAATATATGGTTGACTCAGAATGCGTATTTTCGAAGTTCAAACTCTATCTTTTTGATTTGTGCTTCAACGAATTAATGAGTTTGATATTATCGGTTTGAAGTTTGAATTTGTCCATCTTCAATGTAGAACTAAGTGAGTTTGAGTCATCATCTGAAAAATGGTTAGTCGCTCTAGTTAGTGGACACATGATTACAGATCAATACTGTACGTGATTAAATCTTCGTATGCTTTACTACTTGATCAAAATGAGTATTCATTTGATGTTTTGATTTGAATTCTTGGATATCCTTAACGTGACATCTATATTGGAATCAAGAATTCACGAGATTTAACATATTGCTAGTTACTCGTGGAATCTCGCACCGTACTTCCAATGGTATATCTATTTGCGTTATTTGGAACGTCTGAGCCAATGTGTTCACTTAAGCTTAAAACACAAGGCTTTGTCCACGTTTGTTATGATGCGTTTATGCGAAACGTTGAACCACGTTGGACTAGATCCCACTTCCACCTAGGTTCGTCTGGTTAGCCCAGCAATACCAAGGAAGTAATGTTGACATTATTAAAGCTGGTGACGACATTTGGAAGTAATAATATCTAAGGAGATTTTCGAAACTAAGGACAGGTTTTCGAATTGAGATCTTTCCCTGGGATCATATTTGGTAAGCACCATATTTCGAATTAAAAAGAAATATCCAAATATACCTTAAGATATTATTTGCTTTGATTGCTCTTGGCTAAACATGTTTCGAAAATATATTTTCTTTATGGAATATATTTTTCTTAAATGTAAAATGCTAGAGTATTAGTTCTCATTAAATGCTATGAGACTAAATGGGGAATTTCGGAACTATTATGTAGATGTGCCTTGTGGGATTTCCGAAATTAAACTTTGCCTCATTTCAAAGCTAAAGCCTTAGTCAATATAAATAGGAGTGGTATCTCTCCTGAAAGCTTTATCCCTCTAACCAAGCTCTTCTTCGGAATTGTTAGCTTGTGTTGCCGCTTTTCTTTTCAGTTACCTTTGAGCTTTTGCTCTCGGTCTAGAATTGCATGAAAGTCTTCTCTTGGGATCGAGAAGCCTAGAAGTACCTCTTACGGGAAACTAGTTTATGTTTACTAGTCTTCTTTGTATTGTACTTGTGTTCTGTTCTATCACGTCTATCAAACCTAACGATCTTGTTTATTCTAAGGTCATTCTCTTCTGATATAAGGCCACTCAAGATCGTTGTGATTAGAACATACTCTTTATCTATTAACCTGGATTTGTCAGGAAGCCGCTTTCGGTTTGTGTGCCTAAACTATAGATATTGAGTGGAATCAAGATCGATGTTATTGGATTTGTTCTTTGCAGGTACATCGTTCTTCACGGTCATATCATATCGTACTTGCTACAACTATCTACTTGATTCCAACTGGGACGACAAGTTTGCTCTTTCGGGAGTTTAGGTTTTGAAACCTTGATCGATATCTCGAGGTGCTTATTGCATAAGTAAACTTAATAACCTCGCTCTTGGTGTGAAAAGACTTCGGTGAAATATCTGTTAGTTACCAAGGATATCATCTAGCGATTTGACGTGCCGCTATTTGGTTGTTGTCCATAAGGTTGTAATCGTCTGATTGGAGGTCGGGTAGCGACAGTACTCGCGACGGGCTGTGAGGCAACTCTTGCGTAAGACAGTAACAGGCGTCTGTTTACGTAGGGGAGTACATGTGCGTGGCCACCTTGTTGTGGTTGGAGGCGTAGGAATACTGAGGGAAACTCTTTGTGACTAATAGTCGTATTAGGGTCATATTGTCTGCACCAGCTAGTCCGAAGTCTGAGAGTAGGTGTGTTGGCGGCTTAATACTCAAGAGTATTCAAAACTGGACTAGGTCTCGGGGCTTTTCTACGAGTTTGTAGTTTCCTCGTTAACAAAATTCTTGTGTGTACTTTACTTTATTTCCGCGTTAAATTTGATTCGTCATTTATAATTAAAGTATCATATTTGTATGTTGACATAGCCTTTCGATATCTTGTATTGATTCTCGTTGTGTGATTCAATCAGTAACGAAAGAGATCTTATAGGTGGACTAAAACAAAAGATTGGTGGTACTCGGTACCCTCGTCTTTTCAGATATCATCAATAACACTGCGCTTGAGACACTGCGCAGGAACAATTTTCTTTTGAAATTTCTCTACAACAGGGTTAAGTGACGGAAATATCTCAGCATCTTTAATAGATGCCCAGGCAGGCAAAGGAGTGTTGTAGATTTTGCTGGGTGGGTCAGGAGTGGCATCTCTCGGCTCAAATAAAGTCACATTATACACCGGCGAGAAAGGACATTGAGAGGCTGCAATACGAATAACTTTTCCTTCAAACAATCCTTTCATGCTCTGATGATAACTAGAGGGCACGAACTTGTGATCATGTAACCAGGGACGCCCTAAGATCATACGGTAGCTCGACTCTTTCTCAATTATGTGAAACTTTACCTTCGTCATGACTGGTCCCACCTTCAAATCTAGAGTAACATGGCCATAAGTTTCACTAGCGTTGCCTTCGAAGTCGTGAATGACAGGTGATGAACGATGAGGGGTATTGAAACCCTGACACTTCTCAAAGTCTTGAGAGGAATAATGTTGACAGAAGCTCCGGTATCAACTAAAGCTCTCTTAAACTCTGAGTTCTTAATGTTGGTAGTAACGTAGAGAGGACGATTATGCCCTTCACTTGCCATCATATCGTCGTCAGTAAAGGTGATCTTTTTCATCTCTGGATCATCTGATGTGAGAGATACTTCCAATATTTCATCAGGGGGAGTGATGCACGTATCAAAGGAGATGCGATTGAGAGCAGTAAAGGTTTCTTTGCGTTGCGCCTCCGAGAAATGTAAAAGTTCACATAAGTTCTCAATTAGATATGTTGCCACTTGGCCCACATGTCTTTTACAAGTAGTGAAACTCCTAACATGATGTTGTGGGAGAGGGTTCTTGTTTACACCCTCAGTCCCCAGATCAAGCTCACCAGCCTCAATCTTCTCTTTGAATGCCCACTTGAGAGCCTTGCAGTCACGTGTGGGATGTCCTACACTTCTATGAAAATGACAGTATTTAGGGTTTGCCTTGTCTTGAATAGTCGGTTTTCTTTTAATAGTAGGAAGCTTCACAGCATCATCTTGAATCCAAGCTTCTAGCAACTTTAGCGCTTCCTCATAGGAACAAGAAAAATCTGGGGGTTGTGGACGTTCACCTTTCCCACGTGCTTCTGGTTCACCATTTCCTTGTTCACGAGCTGGACGCTTGGGTAATTGAGAATTATAACCCTGGATCTTTCTCTTGCTTCCCTCAGTCACAACAACAGCAGATTGATGGATGTTGAAAGGCTTATCATAGAAACGCTTGTCACCACGAGTATTCCGACGAGTGCCTTCGCCATTCTTGAATTACTTTGTTCTCTTGAGCAAAGCAGGTGCGGTATTGCCTGACCTTTTAGCAGCATCATGTAGTTCATTGAATGATTGAGAACGCAGGTTCTCTAATAAGGCTCTATAAATAAGAAGCATTCCATTAATACAAAGTTCTACTAATTGCGCTTCTGTCACGTTTGGATCATGACAGACAAGAGTTTGATTTCTGACCTTCGTGCGTAGTCATTTGGATGTTCATTACCCCTTTGAAACAATCTTCCCAGACTTGCAAGAGTGATCTCTTCAGAAACAAAAAAATATTTCTTATAGAATATATTGATCATCTGATCCCAGCTTGCTACACTATTAGGCTTGAGGTTATTGTACCAGGTATATGCTCTTCAAGTCAGAGACTTCGAAAATTTCTTGAGACGTACAATATTATTAGATTCGTTCTCTCCTAATGACTCCAAGAAATGAGAGACATGCTCCCGAGCATTACCATTACCATTGAATAACGATAAAACATGCGACATATACCCACGTGGAAGAGCAATTAGTTGTATATCAGTCGAGTAAGGAGGTCGATGATAATACAAATCTGAGGATTCATCCCTCTTACGAGTATGTAAGAGCCTTTCCAACTCTTCAATAGTAACATAGTTAGGTTCGTTGTTCCTCTCTTGCTCAATATGTGTATTGCTCTTCATTATGAACACGATCTTTATTACGAGTATGATTCTCGTTGCGAGCATGATCTTCATTATGAACGTTATGTTCATTATCAGTATCAAGATTGACTCTGGAGGAGCCTGCATGATTGGGATTCACAGTCCTCTTCTGATAAACACGTGGGGTTGGTCCCACCAACTTCTCAGCAATCGTCTTCAAATGACTTAACATTTCCGTCTAAGTCTTAGCGATATCAGACATTGTCAATGGTGTGTTTTCACTCCTCCAAGTCTCCTCAAGACGACGATTGGTAATGATGGGATTGGTATAGAGAGGCTGAGATATTTCAAAAGTAGTGGTCGTGCTAGTAAGAATAGTAATACTGGGAACGGTGGTGCTGGAAATTGTGGTATTCATGGAAGTGGAATTGGGAATGACAGTCTCTGTATTCTGCCTAGAATCAACCATGATTACGACTGCAACTGAGAAATTGATCTCCCACTGTGGACGCCAAATGTTTTTAGTGCAAAAAACAATAAAGTATGAAAATATGGATTTGTAAAGAACGGAAGATCAATTTTGAACACCGTTCGCCTAAATCAAGAAGATGACCGTTCGAACGATGCTCCAGTCACAGTGAAGGAAGGAAGGGTCGGTCTTTCTAGGGAGGGAAGCAAATGGAGAAGAGGGAGATCAGAGTGCGACTGAACAGATTGAATCAACGCTCTCTGTGTTTTATTTAGAGTGAAATGGAGTCCACTATTTATAGTCGCTCTAATCTCGTAGTTAATAGAGAAAGTGGGCTAAGTGGGGAAAATGGAGAGGTGGTCACGTCTGCATGTATTGATGAGATGACCAACCTTCACACCCATTTACCTTGATTATAGCCACGTCTCTCACTATTAACTCCCATTTCCATCATGATTGTACTCTTGAGTTATAATCGTCATATGCATGAATATTGAGCCGTTATGGATATTAGCATTGAGTACTCACATGTGTTGTAGGCCACCAGACCAAGACCCTACTCGTATCCCCCACATGACACAATTGTCTTTCGTGTATACATCGAGTAATGAGTCTGCTCCAAGCTAACCAGAGAGTGAGGCTAGGGATATGAAGTTTAAGAATCTAGCAAGTAGTCATGATTAGCGAGTCATGCTCATGGCTAGAGGTCTAACCCAAGAAGGGATATAGAGCAGTAGATAGACTAAGTCTAGTGTGAGACGTCAATGAGGCTTGAAGTAGACACTGAGCTAGTGAAGCCTTAATAAATCTCGGTTGGCTTAAGGAGAGCACGAGACCAAGGAGAGGGGATGCTACTGCGAGTAATGACTAATTAGTGAGTCATGATCAATGGTCTGAACAGACCCTTAGGGAGTGACTATGCTGCTCACCAAGCCCTAAGAAGGTTCCAACAAGCTAGTGGTTTATAAAAGACACACGCCTATCAACTGATCCTAACACGAACGATGCCTAGTAACCCATTGTGAAGAGTAGCACTAGTAGTCCAATGATGAGTGAATGAAGTCATGCCATTAATAAGCCTTAGGAGGTGAATTGCTCACCAAGCCCTGAAGACATGCTATACACGTATGAGACATGACTAGCTAGCACTCACTTGAAAGAGATCTTGTAGTTAGTAATGCATGAATATGACATGATCTATAATATTGGGTGCGTTTAAAACCCACCATCAACACCTTGCTTTCTCAATTTCCCTTATATTTGCACTCTAGTTATGGGGTTCTTCGGGATTAATGGGTAAGGTTTAAAAGGAAAGATGAGATCATAAAAAATAAAATAAAAAAGGCAATACATAAAAGATGATACATGCCCAAAAAAAACTTTGGGAACAATAACGGTTAATCTAAAACAAGCTTGGCTTTCAAATACATAGAATAATCAGAAGAAAAAAAATGACCATCCAAAGCAAGAATAAAATTGCGAGTAAACAACAAGAGAACAATGTGTCACTATTAAGGATGTGTATTTGGACTGTATATTATGACCTTAATTTCCAAGGCGAAGCTAAAGAATGAGGCATCTAAAGTCTAGTAAATTGCAATCTTGGCATTAATCTATCTGGCACACCTGAACAGTCAGATTTGCGTTTACCAAACAATGCAGCAAACATATATAATTTAATTTTACATAAATATGTGATACCACATGTATCACATATATTGCGTGTGTTACACGTTCCAACAAATAACATTTAGCTTTTCTAATTCAAATCATTTTTTATGACCGAAGATCATCCAACCTAGTAGACACATTAGTTTTTTTAACACACATTGGTTTCTTCTGGATTCTGATGAGAAGGAGAAATTCAACAGAAGATCATGTAATAAGATTGAGGAGATGATACTGCAATGATCATCACATCTGTGTTTCATAAATTATTTTTAATAGATAACAATGCTAACTAACTGTTGGTGTTTCAGGTTCTCCCAATTACCACCAATGATTCAGGAGACCCGAGAATGGACGTGCTTATTCAAATGGCTGGGGGTTCTTCGGAGGTTTTGTAAGCGGATTCAGACTTATGTTGGAATCCATATTTCAAGCCGAATTTCCCGTTCTTTTAAGATTATTTGGTTTCACTCAGCTGGTCTGTTTCCTCCTTAGCATGGTACCAATTGCCATTAGCATCAACCAGATGCAACATTCATCAATATTCCTCGCGATATCAAAATTAGCTTGAAAATCAGTTTTTTGATTATGGGAGGAACTTGGACCTTTGTGGTTTTGTTCGCCTTTATTCTGAATTAGGTTTGAATCCTCGTTACTGGCTACACTTGATCCCATTAGAGAGATGTTTTGCATTTATCAGTTTTACTTTGTGGTCCTTTGAATAGTAACAGTTTTGGAGGGGCACCCTTCATGTTTAGATCGTACAATACTAGAAACTTTACTGGAAATAGGTTCATCAATTTGTTCTTCTTGAATCACATTTGGTTTCCACTACAATCATATGGGTGTTGTTCAAAAATACATCAGTGTACTGACATTACCTCATTTAACAGGAAACGCTAGAAAATAATTTATTCACTAAATTTCTGGTGACATCGAAATCCAAATAACACACTTATTCGTTTACAAAAAAAAAATCATTTATCTTTACAATCTTAGAAAGTTGTTTATGCTTTATGTTGTTGGAATTCTTTTTCGCTTCTTTTTTGTTTCCAGCAAACATGAAAATGGAAAGAAAAAAAATTATTCTCTTTTCAAATTCTTAAAAATTGTGCAAATAATAAAAATGTTATTCATTTTTTATAAACAAAAATATATAAACACATTAAGAGCGTAACTATCTGAAAAAATACGTGATCTCTATAATACTAATTAATGATTCCAACTTTTTGAATGGGTGATGATCCAAATTTTCAATTTAGTATCACGTGCTTTTCATATTAGTAAAGAATCATCACCCATTCAAAAAGTTAGAATCATATACTACATGTAATTATCTCTATGCCTTAAATAAAATCCGACCTTTTAAAAAAAAAAAAATTTAGAACAATATCAAAATGTAATGAAGGAGAATTAAAGTTTTCTTTTAAATCTAAACACAAAACCTTGAAAACCCTTATGTTAAACTCTTCTTCTGCTCAATGCATAAATCTTTAAAAGTTTAAGACGCTAAACTTAAGAAGAATTTCAAGATGTGAGATATGATAACATAGAATTAGGGTTTTCTTACTCATCTCAAACAATGTATTCGAAAGGAAAAGAAACAAAAAAAAAAGAAGAGGTAAAACTGATACAAATGTTTTGTGTATGGATTAAATTAAAATCAGAAGACAGTATTTTCGCCTAAATGAGATATAACCAGTTAAGTCTTAAGTGATATAACAACCAACGACCAGATTATTGTGGGACCTACAAAACTTCCGCTCGATAGTTGAATTTTGAATCCAGCATTGCCCAATTCTAAAATGCGCTATGTTGCCAACTGACCAACAATTTAAATCAATTTCAAAAATAAAAAAAGTTTTATTTTAGCTGAGGTGGCATGCCGTATATGTGATTAAGAAAGATATGTCTAGTTAGCTCTCTCACAACGCAGCAAAACTGTTTTTTCATTTCCCGCTCTTAGTTAACCGTAAAATGATCCAATCTTGGTACGTTATTGAATTTTTTTATTGAGGTCACCATGTTGAAGAAATAAAAATTAAATAAGAAAAATTCACAATACTTAGTTTTTTGTTACTAAAGTGCCTTTGACAAAAAAATAAAATAATACATACCCCTGGAGACAATACTGGTCTTTGGATTGAAGGACAACAACCTTGCTTACTAGTCATTTTAGAAGTGTTGCTCAATTTGCAGGTAGAGGAATTAGTTTGGCAATGCGATTTCAAAATGACTTCTAAAATATAACTTTTTCTGAAGCAAAACCTTTTGAGTTTGACTTACGGGATTGATTCCGCTTCTAGTATCCATACACATTAGAAAATGTTAATCTCGGTAAAACTCAAAACGAGGTTAAAAAGAAAAAATGTCTTTTTTGTGATGGATTCTTGTCGGGCACCTAGTTTGAATAGGGTTCTCCCAGGTTTCTATAAGCATACCGAGGATCTTCTCAATTTTGACATAGTTAGCTGGATCCAAAATGTATTAAAGAGAAAAAGATTTGACTGTGTTATATTTCACACCTTTATATATGTTATCTCTTAGGGTGTTTGGATAAGAGAAATATAAGTCAATCCCAGAAGTCAGAAGCAAAAAGGTTTTGTTTCAGAAAAAAAATTAACTTATCTACTTCTAGAAGTCCTTCTGAAATTGTGTTGTCAAACCAACTTCTGACTTTTTTGCTTCCAGAAGTCAAAAAACAACTTCTTAAGGTGCATCCCAACACCTAAAATACCTCTCCAAAATGCTCCATTGGTCACAGGTAATGTTATGCATAAGCTTGTTGCTAAACTTTTAGCTAATGCTTGACTTAATAATTTCCTAAACTAGATTATTTTATTTGGAAACAAATAACCGATAAGACAATAATGGCTCATGAAATTTTGCGTACCGTGAAAACAAACAAAAGGAAAAATGGTTGTATATGAATCTTAAACTGTTATTTTTGTTTTTTTGATGCGTATGTTAAAGCTTTATTTATGAGATGGTGTAATCACTTTCCAGTAAGGCGAGTTAAGCATGATTTGTGTTCCTTTACAAACTTAGAAATAAAATCTGCTACTTGGTTATCGTCTATACCAACATACTGAAAAGAACTAGAAATAGAATCTGCTACTTGGTTATCGTCTCTACCAACATACTGAAAAAAACAAGTACTGAAATCCAAAGCTAAACGTTTGATCTCCTTGACTTTATTCGTGCAATCCCAATGGCCAGTGGTAGTAGCTTGGATCACAACTTTAGCGTCTGCTTAATTTAACAACTGCATTACACCTTCATGCTTTGCGCAACTTAGTGCCTCTCTTACATATGCACTCCCCTTTCTCTGTACTCAATGCTCCATGAGAAAATTCTTTGATGCCTTGGAAATTCCCTGAATCTGCAAGCATAACAAGTCCAGTACCCAATTGGTTAGTGACTGAATCAAAAGACGCGTCTATATTAACTTTAATAAAACCTTGAGCTGGTAGAGCCCAATGACTAGGTTTCATGGTTTCATTAGTTGTCTTCAAACTAGAAGAATCATCATTAGTGAAGTTACACATAAAAAGTTATTAGTTAATTCATGATAATGAACATATAGCTTAGGTTTCCTTCCTTGGTAGACAACATCACATTTGTCTTTCGAAAGGAATCCATGAAAAAATCATTAACGTAGCAATCATAGCTTTTGAGATTCTTCAGTTTCAAAGTTGTCTTCAGATGTGAACCACAATATCATCCACTCTTTCACTGTATTTCGATTGAATATGAACATTGATGCAATTAGTCAAACCGAATCTATTAAAACATTGAATCTGTCAGACTTTATGTCGTAGAATGGCAAAACAATATACACATTGTGAGCGTATAAACTCCATTAAACAGGTAGAACTCCATTTTCAAAAAGGTTTTCCTCCACACATACCTCATGGGCACGTATCATCATGGTTAAGGTAATGTTTTCTTCCACACATACCTCATGAACACGTATCATCCTAGTTAACTTAATGTTTCTAAAATTCAGAATAAAATAAGAGGTATTTTTCTTTTGATTGTAAAGCCAAAATTAGAAAACAACACATCATCTGCCACATGGACATAAACATTTGTTCAAACGACATGTCGCCTACCGTATGAGAAACAGTAAGGTTCAAACAACATGTTGATCTGCCGCATGGGCAAAAACATGAGCTCAAATGACCATATACACACAAAAAAAAAGTATATTCACATACGACACACGACATGCCGTATCATATGTTTCGCTAAAATTTTCCATAATAGATTTGCTCACTCATATGCTATACCCTTGTCTTTTTTCTTTTGATTCATTAAAAGAGTTTTTATGAGAATCAGATTCCTGGTCTATTGGGCTAATCCCAAACTCCCAGTTGGTTTGAAATGCCCCAGTCTCTCCTTCAAACTTAAAAGAGAGAGTATTCACATACTAAAATTTCTTTCCAAGTGCAGGATAACCCCAAGGGGTATTGGGTTGTTTTCGACCAATTGGGGCCCTTCCTTCACCACCCCCATGGGGATGGTCTACAGGGTTCATAACTACCCCTCTTACTACATGACACTTACCTAGCCAGCGCTTAGGCTTACTCTTATGGTGTCCAATCTAGTATACTAGATTGGACAACCACGTCAGATAACATGGTAGGGACGTTCCTATGGGGTGGAGAGATTGGACGTCAAGTCGCTGAAGCGTTCAGCGTTATTCGAATATTCTTAAAAACGCTGAATGGTTCGGCGCTTGACTGTCAACACCTAGTCATCGCGCTGAACGGTTCAGCGCTGAAGAATTCTGCTACAAAAAATCGACAGGAGAACCATTTTCCCCCATTTCTCTTTTCTCATTTCTTCTTCTTCACCCAAACCCTATAATGCATGCTCAAGATCTCCGCTTATAGATTATTTTTTGTTGATTCCCTCCGTGAGTTTATTCTACATTCAATTATCTATCATTTGCTCCAAGTTTCACTCATTTTCATCCACAATTTTCACTAAGGTATGATGTTTAAACTTTAGGGTTTTATTTTACTTGATTTTTGATTTTGATTGTGTTTTGATGAAATTGATGTTTTATATTAGATTAGTTTGATACTTTGGATGAGATATGATCAAAATTTCCAAGTGTATTGATATTTAAAAATTTTGTGATTTAATTTAGGGTTCAATTTAAATAAAATGTGATGGAAATTCCTTCGTTTTGTTAGGTACATTATGAAAGGAATATTGAGAAGAAAATTGTTCAAAGGTCGATGAATTTGAGGAGACTGGTCTAGTAGTGGCTGCGCTAATGGAGTCACAAAGGAGGCAAACAATACACCAACCTGTCCCGAATGTAGTCAAGAGTCGTGAAAGGGTGCATATAACTCGTGTAGAAGCCGATGCAAAGATGATGCAACAATACTTCAACTACAACTGTATCTATGGACCAAAGAAGTTTAAAGGTCGGTTTGCTTTGCCTCTCGTCCCCCTTTTCTTAGAATTTTAGAGGAAGTTTGTGATGATGACAAAGATTTTCTTCAAAAAGAGGATGCTTGTGGTATTCCTGGCCATAGTCCATATATGAAAATGCTTGCTGTGATGAGGCATTTTAGCAAAGGTCTTGGAGCAGATTCTATAGATGATTACGCACAAATGGGCGCATCCACTATCTACCATTATGCTAAGAAGTTTGTTGATGCAGTTATTTGGATTTATAATAGTCGATACATGCGTCTACCTAACGCTCAAGATACACAAAGGCTTTTGAAAGAAAATGAAGCTCGTGGGTTTCCCGGGATGCTTGGTAGTATCGATTGTTTTCACTAGGCATGGAGAGCATGCCCAACTGACCAAACAGGATCTCACGTGGGCTACAAGAAAGATCCCACCATTGTTCTGCAGGCGGTGGCTTCATATGATAGGTGGATCTGGCACTCCTATTTTGGTTTGGGTGGGCAGAACAATGACCTAAATGTCTTGCATGCTTCGGGTTTGTTCGATAGACAACTCAATAATGTAGCACCTCCTTGTCATTATCGAATCAATGGCAACAACTACGACAAGGGGTACTACCTTGGAGATGAAGCATATTCTATGTATGGTTGTCTTGTGAAGGCATACAAACCCGCCGCCAACAATCGTGAACTTCTCTTTAATCGGTACCAAGAAGCTAAAATGAAGGACATAGAACGTGCATTTGGTGGTCTGAAGGGAAAGTTTGGTGTAATCAGGAACCCATGTCGTTATTATACCAAATCGGACATGAAGAAAATTATGAGGGCTTGCTTGATAATGCACAATATGTGTGTTGAGTTGGAATATCGCGATGAAGAATGGGGGATGATCACGGGAGAAGAACCTCAACCTCCTATTCAAGGAAACGTAAGGCTACCTCCCCATGCTTTGTACAACCCTGCTTGTTGGATGGAACTTCGCGAAGAACTCACTACAGACATTTGATGACGACATGGACAAGGTTATCGCGATGGTGAAATTCCAGAGATTGTGGTTGATGATGCCATACCGCTCGAGCACGAGGGTACCTCTGGCGTGGATACGGATGATGATCGCTACCTCAACAACGAAGGGGATGGAACATTTTATGAGAATGGAGAGTAAATTCCAATTTGACTATTTTATTTAAGCATAACTCTTTTTTCATTTAAGCACGTTTACATTTATGATTAGTACTACATTTCTTGTAATAACTCCATAATACTCTTTTTTTATTTAAGCACATTTACATTAAGTAGAAATTTTATTGAACTACGTTTACAATTGACCAAATTGCAACATCGTAACAAGTGTTTCATATGCTTCAAAGTGGATGAAGTCTACTCCATGATTTGTTCGGTATAAAACCTTTGCCGTTTCTTGATCACCATTCGAAGTTCGTAAACAAATTGCATATAGTTTGCACATCATCTTGAGGGAGGCCATGCGGTTTTGAAGTGTCTTCCACGAACGTGCATTAGCATTGGCATAACCATTGAGATTCGCAAATTCTTGAGTGATACGTGTCCAAAAAGCCCCGCGTTCCATGTCTTTGCCACTTGTGGTATGAATGGTCGCTATGCAATAACTTCTCACCAAGGCATGTCTTCGGCAATTGAGAAACGAGCCATGATTTGAGTTGAGTGTAGAAGAAAAGAATGAAACTTCACAAGTTTGGGGTAAGGAAGTTGAGAGAATGTGTAGGCTTTAAATAGTGTGTAGAGAACTGATCGGAAATTGGCTGATTTTGGTAGCCGTTGTAAAGCGCTGAACCATTCAGCGCCGACAATCCTCAGCCACCAGATCAAAATAAGACCGTTATTTTCAACGACTAAGAATGTAGTGCTGAACCATTCAGCGCTACAAACGATGTACTGTTCAGCGCCGAGAATCCTCAGCCATCAGATCAAAATAAGACCGTTAATTTCAACGGTTCTGGTTTTTTCCCCGTTTGAATCTTCAACAACTCTATTTTCAGGCAGCCTTATAAATAGATAACTCCTTCTCCTTCATCATTCACACCAAAATCAATTGCTTCTCTTCATTGATTTTCCTCTTCTTCTTCTTCAAAATCTTGCTATTTAGTTCAAAATCTTATTTGTTTTTAAAAAAAATATGTCTCATTTTACCCCACAAGAGGATGAAGCACTAATCATGGGTTGGATTATAGCAACGAACAATTCGGCAAAGGGAAAAGATCAAAAAGGTGCAGAATTTTGGTTGAAAATTATTGAAGAATACAACAAGAGATGGAAAGGTACTGAAGTGAGGAAAAAAAGGCTTTGCGAAATAGGTGTAACACGATTAGATTTGAATGTAAAAGATATAATTCATACATCAGACCCTACTTCCGGGATAAACCAACCGGACAGACCATAGCCGATTATGTAAGTACAAGATTTTTTTTAAAATGTTTTTGTGTATTTTCAGAAGAACGAGGCACTAATATTTTTTTTTTCACAGTCAGAATTATGAAATCACAGAAAAAAAAAAGCAATGGAACATGAAGCGTGTTGGAGACTCTTGAAAGAATATTGTGTAGACTTCAATCCGGAAATTGGTAATGATATTGCTCCTACTCAAAACACTCAAAGAACTCAAAACACTGAAGGAACTCAAAACACCGAACCTGGTCCTTCTCAAGCACCTCCTGTGAATTTGGATGAAGATTTTGATGATCTAACAATGAACGGGAGCACACCATCTACCCCTGGTTCTGAAGCTGGCTCAGACATAGCGCGCCGAAGACTTTGGTTCGACCAAATGGATGATCTTAGAGGTCCTGGGAGAGAAGCTTCCAAACGAATGGCTCGGGAGGCTAAAGCAACAGAGAAATCAGATGAAAAATGGATAAACTTATCCACCTTCTTGAAGAAGCGCAAACACAAAGAACTTCCAAGTATGAATCGGAAAAAGGGTTTCTCAAGAAGAATTTGGAAATAAAAGAGGGGAACGTGGAAGTTGCTGAGAGGAACGCGCAAATTTCTGCTAGGAACGCGAAAGTTGCTTTAATAATGGCACAAACCAAGCAAAGAGAAGCTGACATGAAAATCCTTCGCACACCTCTCCATCAAGTACCACAAGCTGAACGTGCGCTCTACAAAATATGAAGGAACGAGATACTGATCCGACATGGCTTGGCTCCTGAGAAATGATTTATGAGTAATTTGTTATGTTTTAAGACGTAGAATTTAAATTTCAATGTAATCATTTAAGTTATTAATGAAAAAATTATTATTTTTTTTAATATGGTGCAACTTGTATTTGTTTTTGATTTTTTTGGTATGAAATTTGTTCATTTTGCATAACCGTTGTCCGTAGACTGGTGGTGTAACGTGAGTGTGAGAAAACAGAGTTAGAAACACAATATATTGCTGAAGGTGTCAACTAGGTGTATGGAAAAAAAAGGTCAAACTCGGAAAAGTTATCTGAGCGCTGAACCGTTCAGCGCTGAAGAAAAACGCTGAACTATTCAGCGCTGAGCGCTGAACCATTCAACGTTTTGTCACATTTTCAGCGCTGAATGGTTCAACTCACCAATCTTGCTACTACTTGAGCTACTACTATCTGCTAGGAGAGAGAAGTAGTACACGGGAAAAGACCATGCAATTAGTGGAAGTAGTAGTCTTAACACCATAAGACTAAGAGCAAGCACTATGGTGGCCTAAGCCTTCGCCATTCAATAGCAAAAGAGAAAGGCAGAAATGGCGAAAAAATGGCAACCACGGTGGTCTTAGCTATTTGGAGACGGAAATCCGATTTCCGCCAGAAAATTTTACGGAAATTGGATTTCCGCAGAGAAAATATTATAAGGATTTTTGAAAATTTTACGGAAATCCGATTTCCGCCCTGCGGGAATTGGATTTCCGCCTCGCTTCGGCTTTGCTATTGCCTGCTAGGAACCCCTAGCAGGCAATGGCAAACTCAACCAATTTTGCCATTGAATGGCGAAATTTTGCACCATAGTGGTTGCATTTCGCCATTCAATAGCAAAGTCTCCCCAAATAGAGAACCATAGTGCTTGCTCTAAGAATTCTCAACCTCCTTGTGCAAATCTATCAAA
>JAJJMA010190662.1:4912-15101 GCA_023529015.1 Papaver nudicaule | reverse complement strand
CCGGGGTCATCTTTGTCGGCTTCCACTTCCGGGATGTCGTCTATCTCTGCCTCGTTGTACGCGGGGAAGTCTGCTATAAAATCAGCCAGGACTTGAGATTTTCGAGCTGTTCTTGGTTCATAAATGATGTCAAATTGCTCAAGCTGCGCACTCCATTTAGCTATTCTTCCTACCTTGTTCGGGCCTCTGAGTATAGCCTCTAGCGGGGCTTTAGTGGGTACCCGAACGTAGTGCGGTAAGAAATAGGTCCTCAGTTTCTGAGTGGCAAACACTAATGCCAATATCAATTGTTCAATTTTTGTGTATCTTCTTTCGGCCTCGTTGAGTGTTTTGCTGACATAATATATTGGTTGTTCAGTTTTTTCTTGTGTGCGCACGAGTACCGCACTGACTGCATTTTCTGTGGCTGCAATGTATAAGGTGAGGACTTCTCCTGGTATTGGTTTTTGTAGAATAGGTATCGTGGCTAGATACTCCTTGATCTTCTGAAAAGCCGTCTCACACTCCTTTGTCCATGCAAAGTTCTTTTCCTTTTTAAGGGTATCAAAGAAAGGCTTACACTTATCGCTGGAGCGGGCAATGAACCTGCTTAGCGCCGCTAAGCTCCCATTGAGTTTCTGAACCTCTTTAAGGCTTCTTGGTGAAGGCATCTCTGTAATTTCTTGGATCTTTGCCGGGTCGACTTCAATTCCTCGCTTGGTGACTAAGTATCCCAGAAATTTTCCCGATGTTACACCAAAGGTGCACTTGTCGGGGTTTACCTTCATGTTGTTTTTCCGCAGGACATCAAAAATTTCTCGTATATCTTTCAGGTGATCCTGAGCAAGCTTGCTTTTTACCAGCAGATCATCAACGTATACTTCAAGGTTATGCCCTATAAACTTTTTGAAAATTGTATCAACTAAACTCTGATAGGTTGCTCCGGCGTTTTTTAATCCGAATGGCATCCGAGTGTAACAATATAGTCCCCTTGGTGTGAAGAATGCTGTGTGCTCTTGATCTTCCTCTGCGAGTGATATTTCATTGTATCCTGAATACCCGTCCATAAATGACATGAGCTCGTGTCCCGTCGTGGCATCCACCAGTTGATCTATACTTGGCAGGGGGTAACTGTCCTTTGGGCAAGCCTTATTGAGGTTGGTGAAGTCTATGCAGATTCGTACACCTCCATTCTTTTTTGGGACGATTACCATGTTCGAAATCCAGGTCGGGTATTTGACCCGTCTGATGAATCCTGCGTCTAACAGCTTTTTGAGCTCCTTTTCTACAGCTTCATGATATTCAGGTGTGATTTTGCGTTGTCTTTGTCGATAGGGAACAGTTCCTTGCTTAATGGCGAGCTTATGACAGGCTAGTTTCGGGTCAATTCCCGGCATATCTCCCATTTTCCAAGCGAATACATCCTTGTATTCGATCAACAGTTGGTGGAGTCCACGCTCATGGTCGGTATTTAGGAGCGTCCCGATCTTGATCATTTTCGGGTTTCCCACAGTGCCTATGTCTACCTCCTTGGTTGCTTCCAACGCTGAAAACGTTGGTTTTTGTGTTCCCAAGACGGGAACATTCTTTAATTGCTATTTGGTAGTGTCCATAGGCTCGGTTACCTCGGCTTTTGTTATCGTGACTTCGATTGATGTGCCCGCTTCCGATGGTATGTCCGCTAGACTTTTGCCCGCCGTATCTACGAGGTATTGTTCCAACTTCTTTGCTTCAAGTTCAGCCATTCTTCTCTTCCTTTGATTGACCTGATTGGTCATTCTTTCTTCGTTTAAGCTCACTTACATGGCTTGACAGGCTCTGGCCAGCATCTGGTCTCCTTTGATCTCCATTTCCCCTCTTGGAGTAGGAAACCTGAGGTATTGATGGTATGACGACGCCGTCCCGCGCAATTTATGAACCCAGTAACGTCCAATGATAGCGTTGTAGGGGGAAGGTACGTCTAGAACGCTAAACAAAGTATTCAGGACTATAGGTCCCGCTCTGACTGCTAAGGTGATGTCCCCCTTGGGCCTTGATGTTGACCCGTTGAATCCGTAGATTGTGTAGGGTGACGTCATCAGTATGTCATCGGGGAATCCCATCTTTTTGAAGGCTTCATAATACAACACGTTCAGCGAGCTTCCACTGTCCATAAGGATTCTGGTGACATTCCACTCTGCTTCTTCCGGTGTAGTTTTCTCCAGTCTCCCCATAGGTAAAGTCAGTACGAGCGGATCATTGTGGATCTCCACCTCCTGGTCAACGTCCTTGGCTGAAAATGTGAGGGGGGTAGCCATCCATTCTTCCCAATCGTTTTACGTGGTTACGCCGTCAACCTTAAATACTTCATGGCTATTCACAATCTTCTTGCATCGTACATTGATATCGTGGACTAACTCTGGCGGGTGCCATTCTGAGTGAGAAATGGTGTTTACAATTTTTGCGCCCTGAGGGAGTTGTACCGTCTTGTTGTGTAATAGAGGTGGTGGTAATAAGATGTATTCTTGGAGTTGCCCTTCATCAATCATCCTCTGAATTTGAACTTTGAGAGCTCTACATCTGGCTGTAGTATGCCCATAGTACGCGTGATATTCGCAGTATTCCTTTGACTGGGCCTGTGCCTCGGGCTGCCTTCCCTTGTACCATGGCCAGCCAAAATCTGGTCTTCTTCCAATTTCTTTGAGTATCTGTGCCTCTGGCTTATTCAAACGGGTGAAGACTTTATCTTCCTGGCGAATTCTTTTGTCATCCCGCCTGTCATTCCATTGTGAGGGACGCTTATCTCCCTGATGTTGGTCATATCGGGGCGTAATTGGTGGCGCCGCCGGTTCGCTTCTTGCATTTGACGGAGCAATTTCCGTGGAGTTGGCTCTTTGTCCCGCCTCTGCTCCCCTGTGGTGACCTCTGGAATTCTCCTTCTGGACCTCCTCAAGTTGTATGAAGCGTTCTTGTATCAATCTTAGCTCTGCAATGGTGCTAGGATGCCTAAGTTGAAGTTCTGTAAATAAGAGAGATCCCTTTGGTAACCCGCTCTTGTACGTCCCGATTGCTACTTCCGGGGGGACGCTTCCTATCGCCAAACATAATCGATGCCATCTATCAGTGTAATCCCTGGTGCTTTCTTTGGGCTTCATATCTAGTACGAACATCTTTTCCATTTCTACTTTGATTGCTATGTTGTACACGTAAGCCTCCACAAAATCCTTGGATAGCTGGGCAAAAGACTCGATGGTGTTGGCAGGGAGGTTATCGAACCATTGCAATGCCGAGCCTTTTAGGCTTGAAGGGAAGAACTTGCACATGACCACTTGATCAAATTCCCACTTAGCCAGTGTCCTGGTGTAATATTTCAGGTGCGCCGCCGGGTCCCCGCTACCGTCGAAGCATTCGAAGGCGGGTAAGGTACATTTGGGATGGATTCTTTCTTGGGCAATGGCGGGAACGAAAGGTGATATGTGAGTTCCTCTTATTGCTTCTTCGAGTCTTTCGTGACCTTGATTGCCTTGCATCATCTTCATTTCATTCAATTGTTCCCTTAGTTGATTGTGTTGTTGTCGTACCCGGTTGATTTCTTCGTGGATGCTATTTTTATGGCCTTGTGCGGGTACGCACTCATCTTGCCGGATCCGCCCTCCTGGTACTTTTGCCGGAGTGTATATTGAACCCTCAGAATCTCCTATGTGACTCTGGTGCCTGGTATTCGCTCCCCGCTTCTCAGAAGCAGCTACGATTTTCTTTTCTGCATTCGGTCTGGGCTCTGTATGAGAGTCAACTTCATCCTCTAGCTGTATCATAGGGGTGAGTCGGGTCACTTTAGCTTTAAGCTTCACGTTTTCTTCAGCTAGTATTTTCAAGGCTTGTGTGTATTCTTGATTTTGTCCTATCTGGGCCGCACGCCTTTCACTGCTTCCTTCATTGTTGGCTGGACTTTGCTTATCTGGCTCTGTTGTTGCGCGCACTTCCATCTCCTCTAATCGTCGTCTCTGGTCCATGAATACTTCTCGAAATCCTGCAGCGAGTGCGTTAGTTGCTTTCGGGTTGTACTGGGAAATTTCACCCGCATATGTTCTGCTTTGACGTGCTTTTGCGATTTCTTTAGCGCTAGATTCCGCTATTCTCTCTACTCGCCTCTGCTCCTGGATGCGTGCTTCGTCTTCTGCGGCTGCCATTGCTGCTGCAGCTATGGTGGCTGCACTGCTCTTATGGATCTGACTTTGCACAACGTGGACTGGATGGTGAGATACATCTTCTTTGTTGGATTGTGATTTGGTTTTGCGTGGCGAAATTCCTGTAGCTGACTGTTCTGCAGTTGTTTTGCTTTTTTGAACAATGATTTTGTTGGCTGCTCCTCCGTCGGGCTGGGATTCTGCAGGTCTTGTCAGATCTCCTTCTTTGGCTAGCATTTGCTGTGTAGCTTTCATTTTTGGTGTTTCCTTATCCATCTGATTCTGCAAGTAATAAAATCAAGAAAACAAAAAAGTGTATAGAGTGAAGTTGTAGCAGTCAGATCGTGCGAGCTGAGGTGATCATGCCCTGCATCCACTAGGAAGAACGAATTCTTTTACCCAGGTCCCTGTTTCTAGCGCTACTGTAACAACCAAGGCTCCGCTTTATATCGGATGGTTATCACTTCACAACTTATCTTGCTTTTTTGGGTAGGAAGATTGTATTGAAAAGATTGAGCATACCAAAATATAACACAGAAATAAGAGACGAGATTTTTACGAGGTTCGGCACATAATGTGCTTTACATCCTCGGTTCCCCCATTGCTAGGAGATTTCACTATGAATTTTTGGTTACAATGACTGTTGCCTTACAAGGATAGACACATGAATTTTAACTCACTTGGATGTTTTTTCCTCTCAAACTAAGACTATTCTCACCTTTTTTCCTCCTCCTTTTTTCATACCTTAGCTACTAATTCAAGCTTTCCTTTTATAGTAGTTTAGCCTTGGCGTGTTTTGGAGGTGACTCATTTCTTTAGCCTTATGTGTCAGTTTCACCGCTTTGCCCCGCTCATGCTCAAAGATGCATGGTTGCCACATTTGTACTCTCCCGCCTGAGTAATCGGGCTTCCTATTTTGCATGGCTGACACCTGCCTCTTCTGCAGGTTTGGTTTTGAGTTATCCTTCATTGAAGTGTGTTCCGCCCGCTCCAACCTTCGGGTAGTCCTTTTGCATGGCCACCACGTGCCCCTGCCTATACTTAGGTAAGTGATGTGCTGTCTTTACTTTCCCGCTCATATCCATCGGGCAACTTGCATGGTGACCACGTATCCTTACTTTCCCGCTTATGAGCATCGGGCGGCTTGCATGATGACCACGTACCCTTGCTTTCCCGCTTATGAGCATCGGGCGGCTTGCATGATGACCACGTACCCTTGCTTTCCCGCTTATGAGCATCGGGCAGTTGCAGTCCCCTATGTGTCCCGCTCCACGTGTCACCAATATTTCTGGTTTACACTGTCTGGTGGACGACACGTCTTTTGGAACCGTGAGCACCTTTTGACTTTGTTGAATGAATCTGGGCCCTTGATCTGGTTTGTGGATCTGTCTTGATTTGGCTTCACAACTTCCTGCTTTGTCTTCTTATCTTGCCCCTGACCTTGAAGATATTGCCACGTGGATGGCGGATATCTGATGTTTACAGTTGCCCCTTTTCTTTGCACGTTCTACTGGGGTAGGATGGGAAAGAAAATACCCACGACTCTTCAGTTATGCTCCTTGATTGTGGTGACAGTTACAAAAAGCGGCTATAATCTAGGAATTTATTGATTCTATCTTTTGGTCTTCCTCGTACCCTATAAATACCTTTCTTCTTTCTTTTCTTCTTACTTTTGTTTTTCTTCTGTCTCTGTCTCTCACTTTCTTCATCTCCCAGAAACTTTCCTTGTCTTCCAATCGTTTTCCTTTGGTAAGTATAATATATTTTCTTCTCATTCTTTGTCTTTCTTTGTCTTTTGCTGCTTTATGATGATCATAGTTTAAGAGCACTGATGCTTTCAAAATATATGTATATTTGCCCCTGCTCTTAAACTATGATCATAACCCGTGCTGTCGTTTGATCTTCTGTTGTGGTTTTTCCTTTGCTTTCATCGTTTGTCTGGAGTGGTGTTTTGCCTGGCCTGATTCTTTGTTCCGTTTTTGTTGGTTCTCTGCCCCATTCTTCACTGTTCTTGATTTTTAGTTCTCTGATTTACTTCTGCTGTGTACAGATGTCAGGTTCTGAAAGAAGAAGTCATGACCATGATCGGTCTCCTCATGATAGGGGTAGGGATAAAGATTCTGGTCGAGAAAAGAGTCACGATCGGGAACGGTCTCCCCATGCTACAGACGATAGATCTAGGAAATCCTCTCGTCAGGATCTAGAACGTCCACCCCATCAGAGCTCTTCTAGGCATCACCGGTCGGGTGAGCTTGACTCTTCTAGCCATGGTCGTTCAAAAGCTTCGGCAACCGTCAGCGGCTCCAAGCGTCCCGATGATGAAATGATTGTGGTGCCACCTCTCAACCCTCCAGTACTTAAAGCTCCACCGAAGAACTACATGCGTCCATGGGATAGCTGGAAACCTTTGGACTTGGAAGATTTTAAATCCCGCGATGGTCTTCAAAATTTTGAAGTAAATTTTTTTGGTGATGGCGACGATCTGACCTATGACATGATCAACAATTATAGTTATGATCATATGCATTGTTTGACAACCGTCGGGCAGATTGAGAGCGGGATGCCCCTTCCTTTGTATCGCCCCGATAACACTTTTGTGATGGATCTCCTTGCTTCTCGTAATGAAGCTAAATCCTCCGCCACCCGTCCTGCGGTTGTGTACAATGGAAATTGGTGGCGCATTGTGACTGAGTGTGATTTGCGCCGTCGCGGTCAGACTGGAGTTGCCTGGTCTCCTTTTAACCCCGACGATCGTGAGATCTATACTGTTTCAAACTTCAATGCCACATACAAGGATTACATGAATCCTTCAAATCGTAAAAAGTGGAGTGTTGGTCCCGCTCGTGCCAAGTCTATAGGTCGGGGATTCCGAATGTTGCTTGAAGACGTTGATATTAGTAAGTTGAAGCATGTTCCTGGCACTGAAGGTACCGCCAATCCCATTGCCATACCGAAAGAGCAACTCATTAGGGATGATCATGATTTCAAGTGGTTTCGCACCCCGATCGAAATTATTGGTCCTTGGGCTTGGGGATGGTCTTCTACTCACCCTAATGTGGCTCTCCGCACTGCTCCCGCCGGATATCAACATTATTGTCCTTGGCAGATGAACTGGAACCTCTTTCCCAGGGGCTATGATCAAGAAGAGCAGTACGACATGTCTGGGCGAAAAAACAATGTGCGGGTTATTCACTCCCATGCATGTCCTTATGGTATGATTATTTCCCCCTAAGTTGCTCATTTGTTTTTTGTTTTATGGGACAGGTTAGCAAACGCCAAAAGACAACGAGAGAATCCTCTGGTGTAGTTCCTAGCGGTGAGGATGTAGGCGGAGAAGATGAGTCGGACGAGGAATCTGAGGATGAGGCTTCGCCTGTTCGTGAAATTGATCCCGAAGATCGCATACCGTTGAGTCAGGTGTTCAATGTCATTGGGAGTGAAAATGTTGAGGTATGTCAATCTAGTGGAGGCGGATCCTTTTCTTTTGGTCACCCAGCGTCTGAATCTTCTGGCAATGAATCTAACCTTCAATCGGGGCAGGTGGCTACTGGAGGCACATCTATGTTACCACCAATGTCTCCATTGTTTGCGGACGACTGGCTGGAGGAAGTTGGGCTGGATGCTGGTTCAAAAGATCCTCAGAACATTCCATCGGTCCTTGGACAATCGGGTTCTTCATCTCATCTGGCAAGTTCTTCAGCTGAGAAAGGGAAACAAGTGTTGGTTGATCTGTCCCAATTGGATAGTAAGAATTTGGACGAGGCTTTGAAATGGGACCGATCGAAGAATTTGTTGAGCGTTCCTTTTGGTAGTGCCGGTGTTGTCGGGGAGTCTCCCACGGATGCCCAAGTGCGGGACAAGATGCGGATGCATAGCTTTGACTCCGTCAGAGATGCATTTTTGGCGCCTGAACGCTTGGAGAGGCCTATCATTCATGCCCCAGTGCTATCATATGGAGAGATGACCAGGTTGGTGGAGAGCCAGGCTCATCACTTGCCTCAAGCAGCTCTTATTGCGGTACGTATTTTTCGCGGGGTTATGCCATATTTTAATTGAGATTTTGAATGTGTTTCGTCCCGCAGGTAGCTGAGCATCAACAGTACTTGTTTGAGCTGTACTTGCTTCAGAAGTTGCTTGCTGCCAAATTTGAAGCTTTGTATTCCAAGGCTGATGGAGAGTTGGTAGCACGAAATGAAGAGCTGGTCGAGCTGCGTCAAGAAAATCTGAAGTTGAAGGAGGAGATTGAAAAGCTCAAGGGAGACTTGCAAGAGCGGGCTCCAAATGCTAAAGGTTTGTTTCTCTTTGTGATGCTTAATTGTTTAGCTCACTTCTGTTTTCTGAAACTAGCCCTTGTGGTGGTTAGCCGTTGATTCCGAGTCTGGGTCCAAAAGCGTTATTCTGAGTTTGAAGCGAGAGTTGACGACGATCAAATTACGCTGGAATGAACAAATGGACAAAGGGAAACAGTTGATGCAGGTCTTGGATACTGCAAAGTCCCGCTTAGGAAAGTTGACCGAAGAATTGAATATTGTAACTGGTGAACGGGATCGGGCCTTGGATGATGTGCAATCTTTAGCAGACGGGCTCGAGTCACTGGAATCGAATCATGCAGATGTGATTACCTCACTTGAAACCTTGTCGGGCAATCTGGAAAAGTCGAGGGCCAAGGAAGAGGAAGCTTTGGATGTCAATCGTGGTTTGGCTAATAGACTGGCCATACTTCGAGCAGATAGTGCGGCTCTAGTTTCCTGGAAGCAAGATTCACTGAAAGATGCATGGACCCAAATTGAGAAACTGGAGGTTGAGTTGGAACGAGCTCTTGCTTTAGCGCCCGCTGATATACGATCAATTGAAGATAGGTTGTTGACTGCTCAGGCAGATTTGTTAGCGCATTCTCGTGCCTTGGAAGAATCTCGGGCTAAATGCTCTCGCTTGTCAGAAGAAAATGTGGCGTGTGAGCGGATGGTACATCACTTTCAAAAGGAATTGGAGAGGATGACCTTAGAACTGAATAGTTTACGCCACACGGTGTCGATGAAAAAAGTTGATTTGGATAAACTTAGTTCGGGTAGACATGGGCGAGACTAACATGAGTGAGGCTCTGTCTACTTTTGTAACTGATCCCTCTGTGTTATGTTGACAGTAATTTCTTTCCTTTGTGCAGAATTGGAGAAGCTTAAAAGCTTGCAACAGCAGGTGGACGAGCTTGGCCGAGAGAAGGTGCAGCTGCAGGGTGAACTCGGGCGAGTGCAAGGTTTATCAAACTCTCACTCGGAAAGAACAGATTTGGCGGAGGCGGAAGTTACCCATCTTCAAGAGGAGATGCAAAGAGTTGTTGCTGCTTGGACTCAGCGGGTAGTTGAGGTCCGCCGTGATGCGCGGGAAGAAACGAAACGCCGTATTAACTTCTTGATTGACGAAGTTGAAGCGGGAAAAAGGCACTTCAAAAAGATGACTTAGGCATGCCAGCTGCTGTCTTTATTGCTTTCCTTCAAACTTCTAGCTCTCCTGTCTGCTTATAGCGTGTCTTTTTTGTCTTGTTTTTGGATCTTGACTTTTGATGTTGGAGATTTTTTGGTTGATGTTGAATATTTTTTGTTGGAATGCTTGTTGCTGCTATTCCTTGCCGTTATCCTGTTGAAATATTGGAAAAATGTCAATGTAGTCCTGTCTGAATTTGAATCAAGCAGGCCCGCTTGAACTTGAATCAAGTAGAGGAAAGATTGAGGCCAACTCTCTTTGAGAGAGAGGCGTGGGATGGCGTTTTGTGCCTTGTCTCCCTGGGGTAGGAAAAATACCATGTATACCCCCTTAGGTATATCCTCAATTTGGAGGATTGCCCGTATGTTCGGATAGACTCTCTAACTGGGACAGAGGTGAGAGAATACCCAGGGTAGGATTATTTTGTGATGCCCGATACCCCCTTAGGATTGGGCAAGATATTGCCTGTCAACCCCGAAGATAGTTTTAATGTCCGAGGAGAATTTTGTTGTCGTTCTCCCCCAACTGATTGATTGATTGATTGATTAACCCGCAACTATGGT
>JAJJMA010190641.1:0-15071 GCA_023529015.1 Papaver nudicaule | reverse complement strand
CTTACATACTTGATAAATCAAATCGTCCTCATTCCGGGTTAGAAAAGGTTTACCTTTCATGTTTCATATTTACCATTTTATCATTACAATAGTCTATGATGTTGTTTATGTGATCCAAAGGATTTTTAAGGATTAAGCACTTAAGCATGTTTTCATTAGTGGTCATATGCCTTTGTAAAAGTGAGTTGAGTTGTCTCTTTATATTACAATGGTGTTCGCATATATGTTCGAGTGCATACGATGGAAACAGGAATTTAAGAGAACTAGCTTTGTTATACCTTCGCATATATGTTCGCGTATGTATAAGAGTTCAGCATTCCTGAACTCCATACTTTGTTATACCTTCCTATATATATAAGAGTTCAGTTCTACTGAATTCTAAAGTTTGCTCTGCCATGGAATTAAAATTTTCGACCTAGTTGCCTATTGTTTTCGAACCCTTTGCAACATGGTCCATGGAACTCTTCCACGCTTATCCAGCATGGCCTAATGTTCTATTGGGTCGGTGCCAATCCTTCGGTCAAGGTGAGTCTTCCCATAACCTTAGGTTTTAACCCAAAGGTTAGAAGAAGATTGAGTGGCGCGTACAAAACCAAACCTCTAGACTTTTAAGTTTGTCAGATCTCTTGAAGGTTGCTTAACTTTCAATCTATGGTTTCCTGCGTAACACTCAAGGTTGCTTAAAATTTAAGCAAAGCCTCCCTTGATGATCACTATAAATAGATGACCTTCTGCAAGATACAATTTCAGTCCTTTACACATTTGTGTATCCTTGCATAAAGGTTGGTCGTAATCTCAAAGTCCTTTTTCTTGGATTACGACTATTGAAAAGACTTCACTTTAGGATCGTGAAGCACGAGTCGGAAGTAAAATTCCTGAGCTTGTATCTTGGGTCGATTGAATTCTTTCAATCTTTTAATGACCAAGATTTGATAGAAACTTCGTACGGCGGATCTCTTCTCGTAATCCCTAGAATTTCCGTAAAGCATATTCACGAACTAGGTTTCAAACTAAGTTCGTCTAGTGTTAGGAGGTAAAGCAGTTTAGGCTAGATCAGTAAGCCCTAATCAGCAAATCGATTTCCATTGACATTCATGCTAAGTCTAAAGGAAATCACAATCGAATTATTGTTACAATCGAGTTCACCAGGGTTCCTGTTTGAGGCAGGATAGCCCGAGTCTTCACGAAGGGAAGTGGAGCAACTCCTAGGCATGTAAAGGATGTCATCTAGGGGAATCAAGTACGTAGGTTTCTGCGGGAGCCAAGAGACGTATGAGCACAACGGTAGATGAGTTTCTTGTAGGGTTAATTCAGTCTCGATACATTCCAGTCCGAAGTCTTAGAGTAGGCTAGCGTCTGTATTCGCTTAACACTGTGGGTGTTCATATCTGAACGAGGTCCCGGGGTTTTTCTGGTGGTTTGCAGTTTCTTCATTAACAAAATTCTGGTGTCTTGCATTACTTTTCCCTTCCGCATTATATTGTCTTTATTCTTTATAATAGAAGTATTGCAAGTTGTTGATTCATATACCCTTGAGTGAATCCATCTCTATTTAGATCTACAAGAACTTGTTCTTGTTAGGGTTAGGTTTTCTGAACTATACTCGGGTTGTTGTTTGAATATTGATTTGTGAGATCGTTCAAAAAACCTAATCAACTAGGTTCACGAAACTAAAAGTTGGTGGTATATCTCGGTATCCTCTCTTTTTTAGTCGGTATCAGAGCTGGCAAACACCTAAAAGACGTAACTGTCTGTGTTTGACATATTCATGAACAATGATTTCACCAAGTTTTAACTATGTCAAGTGCTTGGGAATCAAACCTGTTCTTACTATTGGATCTAACCCTATGTCTATACTAGACAAACAAGCACTTGTTTACTTTTCAGAGCAACAAGGATACCTCTCAATTCTTGTAGATAAACTTCGCTCTGAATTGAGAAACGTGAGCAAAGATTATCTTTTATGTACAGATGAACTCAGGGATTCCCTCGACATAAAGCGTACACTTTCAGAAAAACTTGAAGCAAAGAATGATAACAGATCAAGTCGAGTCTTCTCACAACCTTTAGGTTTCGACCAACGGGTTAGAAGAAGATTGAGTTGGATCTCAAAGAAAGCCTATGGACTTTTCTAAGTTTAGAAACTTGCTTGAGCCCTACTCAAGGTTGCTTAACTTTAAAGAAAAGTCTCCCTTGATGATCACTATTAATAGATAACCTTCTGCAAGATACAATTCCAATCCTCTACACATCTGTGTATCCTTGCATATAGGTTAGTTGTCATCTCAAAGTCCTTTTCTTGGAATACGACTATTGAAAAACTTCGATCGTAAAGCACAGGTCGGAAGTAAAATTCATGATCCTGTTTCTTGGGTCGATTGAATTATTTCAATCTTTTACGACCAAGATTTGAAATAAACTTCGTACGAAAGATCTCGTATCATAAGCCCCATAAGTTCCGTAACGCATATTCACGAATTTGGTTTTATTACTTAGTTCGTCAAGTGTTAGGAGGTAAAGTTGTTTAGCATGGATCAACAAGCCCTAATCAGCATATCGATTTCCATTATTCCTGACTCTAAGTCTAAAGGAAATCACACTTGTATTCTTGTTTAATTACAATCGAGTACACCAGAAGTCTTGCTAGAGGCAGGGTAGCGCTAGTCTTCACAAATGAAAGTGGAGAAACTCCTAAGCCTGTAAAGGATGTCACCTATGGTAATTAAGTACGTAGGTTTTTGTGGGAGCCAAGAGACGTAAGAGCACAATGGTAGCTGAGTTGCTTGTAGGGTTAATTCAGTTTTGATAGTCCGAAGTTTGAGAGTAGGCTAGCGTTTGTATTCGCTTAATACTGTGTGTGTTAAAACTGGACGAGGTCCCCGGGTTTTTCTGCCATTGCAGGTTCCTCGCTAACAAAACTTCTGGTGTCTTGCATTACTTTTCCCTTCCGCATTATATATTCTTTGATCTATATAATTACAGTAATTGCAAGTTTGAACAAGAACTTGTTCTTGTTCGGATTCAGTTTTCAGAACTGTACTCGGGGTGTTGGTTAAATATTTATTTGTGAGATCGTTCAACCAACCTAATCAACTAGGTTCACGAAAACTAAAAGTTGGTGGTATATCTCGGTATCACCTATTTTTCACGAATACCACAATTTAAACACTAATAGTGGTGATTAGAAATCACGTTCTACAAGCGTGAGCGGGACGAACTATATTTCTAATTTAGACTCAACCGGCTTAAGTTATACGCTGAAGTTGAGTCGATCAAACTCCAAACTGAAAATTTCAAACTCTTAATAATTCGTTGAAGCACATATCAAAAAGGTAGATTTTGAACTTCGATATACGTTTCCGGAGATAACCTGATTTAGGTTTCGAACACTACAACTTTAAAAAAAAAACCAAATGCTAGGTTTCAAATTCTAGAAAGCATATGACAAAACCAAAGTATGTTTCCAAATCCAGATTCCATATATCGAAATCAATAATTGATTTCGAACTTTAGATGTCATGTTCAACAAAACTAGAACTCATATTGAGATCTTTACAAATGTTTGGTGTCGAACTTGAGATTCCACGTGGTCAAAGACATTGTAGCATCACGCCATTTTGTCTTTGAGCACTAAGGAATGTGTCCTAGTCTAATAGACCAGCCACTTAGTTCTCACATGATCAAAACCTTTTTTGGTTTCGATTCTCAAGTCACGGTATTCCACATAAACATAGTTTCAAACTCAAGTTTTCTTTTAGCCAAAACCTAAGATTAGGTTTCAAACCCTTGTTAGCTTATGGACAAAACCATATTATGGTTTCGAAATTTAAAGTGCATTTTACCAAAACCAACATTGTGGTTTCGAACTTTAAAGCCATAAGAAAGAAAATTAGGAATATGATTTCGAAATCTAAAAGTCATATGGCTTATCTAGATCTCATATATCCAAAATCAAATGTACAATTTCGAACTCTGGAATACAGAGCCAAACAAAGATATAACTTTCGAATTAAGAAAAGCATTATGTCGAGTTTACACAACAAAAGTGTAAGTCACGATCTCGATTAATTTAGTACATATAAATACGTACTAACAATCAAACTTAGTAGACAAGGTAAAGTTGAGATACAACACTATAATGAATATAAATCTCGTAAAACTACACAGACAACATTCGTATAAAATGATATTATCCAACTCGTAGGTTTTAGGAAAAACCTTATATCACTTAGAGATGAGTAGAAAAGAAAGCTCTATGGAATATGAAATGTCATAACTACAAAAGAGAATACCGCAAGCGATATCGTGTAGTTATATCTTAAGAAACTTTGATCACAAGTGATGAAGTCATAACGTAAAGCGCAATCATTAAGTTATGTTTAACTTTGTAGCACAAGTAAAAAATATGAATGGAACCGCGTTATTTAGAGTCACTTACCTCTTGAATGTGAAGGCGAATATCCTCGTTTGTTCCTCGATCTTCTTCGTGCCTTCAAGTAGTGACTCTAAATCTCACCAATCATCTTTCACAACTTAAAGCTAACTTAATGAAGTTTTTACCTATGTGTGTTGCGACCAGCCGAGTTTTGATCACTAAACTTGACAACTAAGATTGTTATACCAACACTTAGTGAGGTTGATCGAGCCGTGCTCTAACACTTTCAATTGCCGTTGGATAATTGTCGAAGGAAATATTTATATAGAGAACGACTCCTTAAATAACAGGATCACACCGAAGTGTAAAGGATTTTCGCAGAATTCCCAATTCTTGCGACTTGTTGTTTTTGTTATAGGAATCCTCTATTTATATCATCAATAAGGATAAGTTTCTTAGGAATAAAACAATGATTACTTAAGATACAGGCAAGTTCATGAACCGTGCATACATGCTCGTTACTTGTCAGGTACTCCGAGTAATATGCAGTTATTTCAAACGTGGAAACCAATATGAGTTTAATTACCTACTACTTCAAGAGTTTGGTCTCAACACAAGTTGTGAAAGAATGAAACTTTTCGTCACAAACATGATTCTAGGTTTAAAACCACAGGTGCAAAAGTTTTCCTTAATGAAAGATTAAGAAGGTGAACATCAAACACATAGGAATATGTCGTTTAAAGATCAAGTTTAAATGTTAGCGAGTTGTGGAAATTGAATCACTGAACCTTCATTATGTTCGCAAAACAGCTCGCAAACCGAATTCACTTTTTGGACTTCAGGAACTTTCCTGATGATCTTGGAACGTGAATTATCAGGCAAACGTAATACAATTTGGGAATTCAGGAATTCCCCGAACTTTCCTGGAATGCGAACTAGTTCGCGAACCAAAAATGGATATGAAGTTCAATTGCCAGATCTGTTATGTAGTATGCAAACAAAGAAAAGTTGGCGAACCAAAATTTATTTTGGTTTGAACCTTAGTCCGTATACTCGTTTCTTGAGTATTCTCCAAGATTCAACATTCTCCGAACTTTTCTTTGCAAGCAAACCATTGTCATGGAATGTGTATCGAATCTATCTTATAATCGCAATACACCAAGTAACCTTGTGCATGCGAACATGACATCTTTTATTCATGTTGATAAAATTCCTTCTTAACAACTATGAATTCTCTAAGGCACCGACTATATTTTGAATGATAGATAAATAGAATAATTAAAGTCCATAAGTCACAACTCCCACTAACCCTTGTTGATGAAAATGTAAAGATGTCTCCGCATGCTCTTCAGTTATCGTCTTGAAACTCTCAACTACCTAATTTAATTCCAGTATCCAAAACCTGACTTTAATTGAATAATCAAGAATTGTGTGTTTGATACCAAAACTTGACATACCAACGTCAGTAGATTTGACCGATCAATACTCAAACAATAGTCACTATTGAGATTCCCCCCCCCCTAAAGCTTAGGGTCCATGAATATAAATCAGAGCATTATGTTTTTTAATAGGGCGTTTGGATACGCATTTAAAAGATATTAGTTTGGCTATACTATTTCAGATCGTCTTCTAGAAACAAAAAAGTTTACTTTTGTATGATAAGGTGTCTGGATGCACTTCCGGAAGTTGCTTTTCGATTTTTAGAAGCAAAGAAGTTAGAAGCTAATTTGGTAACACAATTTCAAAACGATTTACGAAGGATTACCATTAACCATTTTATTTAGAGGGAGGATCCGTGGACAAGCTTACAATTTCCGTTCCATTTTTTATATAAAACTCAAACGAAATGTATTTGAAGCTAGTATTATTTAAAATCGAAATCGTAGCATATTATCTATCTCAGCTTGGCCATCCTCCCTCTTTCATTTATGTACACAATTTTAAGTAGACCATGAAAAGTTCTTGACGGTGAATTTTAAGTAGAGTGTAGAATCAATGTACCAAATTTCTAATGTTTTGCTAAAATCTCCCTCGAAAAAAAAATACACCCTCCGTCCCACATAAATTGAGTTAGTTGGTTTTTGATTTTAGCCTACTTTTAGACTAAAATGAAAAACCAATCAGCTCAATTTATGTGGGACAGAGGTAGTACAATATTTTCTCCCATATATATAAATAGGGTTACCTAGGTTTGTAGGTAATGGGCTTCGGTCCAACTTTCAATATAACATTTTAAATTAAAATAAAAATAGCTTTGATTTTTCAAAAAAAAAAAACAATGATTCCATTCGGATCAACAGCTTCAACTCATATACAATTTATTACTTCAATCCTTAAATGATCGACACGGATTCGAGCTCGAATCCAACATCCTCTTACTTCAAACCTGCCTAGATCATCACGAAGACAACAGAACAACGAAGCAGAAGCGTATTCAAAATCCTATTCATAAAGTTTCATTGCTAGGTATCTATTAACTAAACCTAATTTCATTGTTTAGTGACTTAGATTTTACAGTTTCTCTCATTTTCTGATTTTGAACAGATGTTAGAAATGTTCTCATAGCTGCTAATGATTTATTAATAGTTGTTCCAGTGAGAGAATTCGGAGTATAGTGTTGTTTTTGACTACGACGGAAGGAGTTGCGAAGCTTGTGGATTCGTTTATTCAGATGGTAAGGGAGAATGAGTAATGCGAGGAGTACGGATTTGGTGTACTCTCCTTTGTGTTATGTGTTTTACTATTTGTTATGAGTTCGATTCATAAAAGTTATTTTATGTCTGTTAATCGCTTTTGTTTACTGTTTGCTTGTTTGGCAGGCACTTGGAGTTGTTTTTATAGCGAAAATGATACTTTGGAGGAGATAGAGAAGGAACTGGGTTATGGATGTACTGTTAATGTTTTGCATTGCAAAGAAATGCTGTCTACCTTTGGCTCAAGTTACAATATCAAGGATACTAAGAAGCACACATGTTGTCTTGGACAAGGAGAGCATGCATTCAACATTCTGCTCTGTGCTTGGATTAAGTTCTTTTTGGTGATTATTAACAATATATGTGGCATATCATCATACCAATGATACCATCAACGCCACAGTCAAAGTCTTGTAACTGCAACTCAACAACTCAGTCTTAGTCCTTCCCAGTCTTCCAGTTTTGTAGCTTATCTAGTATGTAATCGTGTATCCTATTAGTTGTACTTAGTCTTGCCTATACATTGTATCTCTTATCCTTGTAAACCATAATGTACTTGTATAACATATAAATAGAACTCAATATACAGAAACCCTTCACAGTTGTGAGAGACCAAAACACTGTCTTATAAAACCTTTTATAATATCCTCGAGTTAGGTTAGATTCCAATCCTCCAAATCTCCAATTCTCCTTCATTGAAATCATGGCACCAGGTGAGACTACTCCACATTTGAAAACCCCAAAAAACAACGAACAAGAAAAACTCTTTGTCGATGATTCCATCTGAGATGAACAATACCCACAACTCCTCCCTAGCAGTGATTATTACGTCCATCCAGCTGATAATCCAACCTCAGTTTTGTACACACCAGTACTCACAAGTGATAACTACTGCACTTGGGTATGTGGTATGCAAAAGGCCTTAAGTGCTAAGGCAAAGACATGCTACATAGATGATACAATAGAGAAACCTATATCTCTATCAGATATCCCCTATTGGCAGCGCTGTGATGATTTGGTAGGAAGATGGATATGCAACTCCTGTGAACCAGAAATCCGTCGTAGCATCATTTTTTTCGACACTGCTCATGAGATGTGGACTGATCTTAAGAATCGCTTTGCACAATCCAATGCAACCAAGTTATATGCGATGAAACAGTCAATCTCCAACCAGAAACAAGACCATCAAATAGTTGCAGCATACTTCACTCAGCTCAAATCCCTATGAGATCATCTTGATTCATTCAAGCTCATTCACCATGCATCTGTAATGTAGGTAAGTCCCATATCGATTAGCATAATCAGGATCGTGCAATGGAGTTTTTGCGAAGTCAGATTCTTCTTACTGAACCGTTGCCATCTGCTGCCAAACTGTATAACCTTGTTCGTCAAGAAGAGGAGCAGCAGGGCATCAACTCTTCAGTCATGCCAACTGTTGAATCTGCAACAATGAACGTATCTCGATCTGACAGCAGGAACAATAGGCCATTCTCTAACACCAACAATGCCAGCAGCAGCAGCAGCAATAATTCCAAGACCCTTTTGTGATCACTGCAATAAGCACAGTCACACTCGAATCATCTGTTGGAAGCTTAATGGTTATCCAAAGGACGTGCCAAAGCCGAAAGCCTCTGACCCTCATGCTCTTGCATCTTATGCTGCCCCTATGCCTGCCTCTGCTACTCCTGTTGCACCTAACATCACACCTGAGCAGTACGCTCGTCTCCTTGCACTTCTGGAACCCAACAATGGGGATAAAGACATAGCACCATCTGCTAACTTTGCATGTACAACTCTTGCATCAACCTGTAATCCTTTTTCAACTATTTTATCTTGTTCCGCTCATATATGGATTGTTGACAGTGGTGCAACACACCACATTTGCTCTTCTTTATCTTCTTACACCACTTATGCAGTGGTTGATAAACCAATTGAGGTACAATTACCAGATGGATCTTTTACATCTGTGACACACATTGGTATTGTGGATTTTAACACCTACAATCAAATTACTCGACGTATTTCATATTCCTAGTTTTAAGTTCAATCTAATATCGGTTAGTCAGCTAACCAGCACAACTAAATGTTGTATCAAATTTGAGCAAGATACTCGTGTCTTTCAGGACCTTCGAACGAACAAAGAGATTGGATGGAGTAGACGCATTACTGGCCTCTACCATTTTAGCTTCCGCCCTTCAGTTTTTTCTTTAGATGCAAATAATCAGCCAATGGATATGTGGCATTGCCGTTTAGGCCATCCCAATGAGGAATGTTTTCGTTTTTTATCTCGCAAATTTGATTGTATTGATTCCAAGTTGTATCATCCCTGTGTTGTTTGCCCCATGGCAAAACAAACCAGATTGAAATTTAATAAAAACATTTCTTTATCTAAACATCCTTTCCAGCTTATTCATGCTGATATTTGGGGTCCATTTTCAATTGCATCACATACTGGTGCGAATTATTTTCTCACCATTGTTGACGATTATTCAAGGTGTACTTGGGTTTATTCAATGAAAGTCAAGACAGAAACACTAAAGTGTCTTCAATATCTTCAATTTTGTAATCAAGCAATATGGGCATAAGATTGCAACTGTATCTTCTGGTATCAATTTTATGCTTATACCACAGCTGCACACCTTTCGATGTGACAATGGCTCGGAGTTTAAATCCAATGAGCTCCAAACTTGGTTTCATCAGAATGAAATATTACATCAAACAAGTTGTCGCCACAACAAAATGGCATTGTAGAGCGAAAACATAGGCATTTACTTAATGTAGCCAGAGCTTTACGTTTCCAGTCTAACCTCCCTTTACATTTTTGGGGAGAATGTATTGTCATTGGGGCTTATTTGATAAATAAAATGCCTAGTTCTGTTTCATCTCACAAATCCCCTCATGAAATGTTACTGTCAACACCGCCAACTTATACTTCATTGCGAGTTTTTGGTTGTCTTTGTTTTGGCAGAAATACACGCATTTCTAATAAGTTCGATCACCGTGCCAAACCTGGCATTTTTGTAGGTTATCCCTATGGTCATAAAGGATATAAGGTTTATGACCTTGAATCCAAAATCTTCTACACCTCCAGGGATGTCCTCTTTCACGAAAGTACATTTCCTTTTCGTGATATCAACCATTCTCCTGTTTTACCGAAACCAATGTCTGTCAACTCATCTGATATCGCATACCACGACTCAGTGTTATTTCCTCCTTCGACTGATAGCTGTATTCAGTTACCTCTACATCATTCACATGATCAGTGTGATACTACACGCCAAGATACCACCTTGGATAGTTTAATGCCATCACCAGTGCATAGTCCACAATCAGTTACTACTCAATCACCTTCGAGTATGACCAATTCTTCTTCCGAGGAAAGTTTGTCCTCTCCAACATATTATATATCTACTGATTCCACTTCTACAAGCAAGAGTGGTGCAGCTGATTCTCCTGTGTTGCGTAATGTAGCTTCATCACATGAGTCTAATACTGTTGCAACAAACTCTAGACCCATTCGTACGAGAAACCCTCCATCGTACTTAAAAGATTACCGGTGTACTCTTCCAAAGTGCAACTCCACAACAACCCATCCTATAAGTGATTATTTATCCTTTGATCAATTTTCACCTTCCCATAAGGCTTTTCTTGATGCCGTTGTGCTCACAGAAGAACCCAAGACATACTCCCAGGTAAAGTTATGTCCCAAATGGAGAGAAGCTATGGCCAAAGAAATTCTGGCGTTAGAAGCTAACAATACTTGGATCATGGTTGATCTACCACCAGGAAAAACAGCTATAGGCTGTAAATGGGTATTTAAGATCAAGTTTAATGCAGATGGCCCTCTTAAAAGATAGAAAGCACGCCTTGTTGCTAAAGGCTATACACAACAAGAAGGAATTGATTTTTATGATACATTTGCACACGTTGCTAAGTTAGTCATAATGTGAGTGTTATTGTCTGTTGCGTCTATCAAAGGTTGGGCATTACATCAACTTGATGTCAATAATGCATTTCTTCAAGGAGATCTTGAAGAAGAAATCTACATGAAGCTTCCTGCAGGCCTAGGACAAAAAGGTGAGTCTAAAGTTCTTAAACTTAACAAGTCATTGTATGGTCTTAAACAAGCATCTAGGCAATGGTTTGCCAAACTCTCTTCGGCCTTAATAGCTGAAGGATTCAAGAAATCCTTGTGTGATAATTCTCTCTTTACATATCATAAAGGAAATATTTCAATTTTTGTCCTTTTTTATGTAGATGATATAATCATAACTTGTATTGATAATGATTTCATTACCTCACTCAAATTACGACTTGCGTCTCATTTTTCAATTTTTAGACCTGGGTCGATTGCAATATTTTTTAGGCATTGAAGTCTCTAGTTCACCTAAAGGGATTTTCCTATGTCAACGAAAGTATACATTGGATATACTAAAAGATTCTGGACTCACAGGTGCACGTGTTTCCCCTTTTCCCATGGACACACATTTGAAATTAAGAGCAAAGGATGGCAATGAACTGTCTTATCCTAGTATTTATCGTCGATTGATTGGACGACTACTGTATCTTACAGTAGCTAGACCAGATATCACTTATGCAGTGAATTATCTGAGTCAATTCATGCAGCATCCTCATACTGCACACCTTGATGCAGCTCATCATGTGCTACGATATCTAAAAGGCACAATTGGCCATGGCATATTTCTATCTTCTTCTAGTTCTTTATTACTCAGAGGATAAACTGACTCTGATTGGGCAGGATGCCCTATGACTCGTCGTTCAACTGCGGGTTACTTCGTTACCATAGGTAACAGTCGTATTTCATGGAAGAAGCAACCAACTGTTGCTCGTTCTTCAGCTGAAGCTGAGTATCGTGCACTTGCACATTTGACAGCTGACTACAATGGCTGCGATATCTATCCATGTAGTCAACCTGTTCTTGTTTCTTGTGATAGTTAGGCGGCAATTCATATTGCTAATAATCTAGTTTTTCACGAACGTACTAAACATATTGAGATAGACTGTTATTTTGTACGTGAGAAATGGTTGAGTGGATTAATCTTTCCAGTACATCTTCAGTCATCAGATCAGCTTGCAGATATTTTAACCAAGCCATTAGGAGTTAAACAATTTCAGCATTTGGTGGGCAAGTTGGGCATTCGTTCTGGCACTCCTGCTCCAACTTGACGGGGGTATTAACAATATATGTGGCATATCATCATACCATCAACGCCACAGTCAAAGTCTTGCAACTGCAACTCAACAACTCAGTCTTAGTCCTTCTTAGTCTTTCAGTTTTGTAGCTTATTTAGTATGTAATCGTTTATCATATTAGCTGTACTTAGTCTTGCGTATGTATAGGTTAGTTTCCTAGTCTTACGATTGTATCTCTTATCCTTGTAAACCCTAATGTACTTGTATAACATATAAATAGAACTCAATATATGGAAACCTTTCACAGTTGTGAGAGAACAAAACACTGTCTTATAAAACCTTTTAGTGATCCATCATTGTTGATGTTCTTATGAAATGAATCAAACAACTTGTGAGTTACCTGACTGATTGATACCTTGATGTGTTGTTGCATATACTCATTTTAATTGGGCTGAGTATCATTTGCTTTTTGGCTATTTCTCCAGGCTCCTGATACCGACTGGATAAACTTGAGATGGAAAACCTTGATCACGAGGACTTGTACTTCCCCAGAGAGGACTCATTTTATTTTTTCGTGTCTGTTTACAGAAGTGCACGTCAGGTATTATGTACATGTGATTTGGTAAACATGTGATCATGGCATTAGTATTGATCGAGCAAAAATCTGTCAGATCCCTTCCCTCGTCATGTTATATGTGGGACTGTATGGGACAATGCTGAAGATCAGGTATCTTTTCTACTATTTTGCATATCACAATGTATTTTTGTTCCTTGAATTCATTTAATTGCTGGTCTGTTATTCAGGTGTACGTCGATGCAGTCCATGGTCATATGCTTGCAACTGGAAATGCAATTCAGGCTTGGTTATGTCTTGACCTGTTGGGTGTTTTATGGCAACTTGCCGAGACAGGCCATGCATCATATATTCGATTAATGCTCGAGTATCCTCTAAAACACTGTCATCATGTACTGGAAATGAAAAAAATTGCATGTGCTATTTATTCAAAAAAATAGTGCTGAACTGCAGAATGGTGGAACATGCCAATTCATCTCCAGCTGATGGTGTATATCCAGATGATATAGAGGGAGAAGCTAATTCATACTTCCACCAAATGTTCTCTGGAAAATTGAGCACAGATGCAACGGTTCAGATGCTTGCTCGTTTCAAGGAGTCTCCTGACAAAAGGAGCAAGTTCCCAAAATTTTCTAAAAGGCACCTTAAAGTTGTTGTTGTTCTCTTCAGATCTCTTATACAGCACCCGATCGTGACCCATCTTACTCTTGGTATTGCTCTACGTGGAGTTCTGGATATGCATTTGAAGCGAAGGCACTGAAGCAGTTTGTAGATCGTTTGATAGAGTGTCCTCAATATTGCAATCATATACTGCAAATTTCTCATCTACGTGCAACCCGTTCAGAGCTGGTTACATTTATCGAATGTGCTCTTGTCTCTATCTCACCGTACCACGCAGAACCAAATAGAGGTAGTGTTGTTCCTACAGATCATCAAGGACGAAATCCGGTTTACTTGGAAAACATGGAGGTGTCCGAGTCCTTATTGGAAGATAATGTGGTCTAGCAGCAGCTGCGCTATACGGTCTAAGCCACAACTATCAATATCTTTATTTCAGCTCAACAGAGATGTGACATAAATCCGCTGGACAACAACATTCACTTGTTTCCACCCATGATGGTGTAGGTGGTAACTAGAAGGCCATTGTCTACTAATGCACCCACCATGCCTGCCTCTGTGTCATCCTCCCCAGATTTCCTGCTTCCTTCTCGATGTATAACATCCGCCAGTATACTTAGAGAACAATAATGTAGCATCGTCCTTGGCTCTTCATTAAATATTGAAACACTTGTCGCGGCTACTGAAAGAAGAGATAATCCGGTTCAGATTCCTGTATCTGAGACTCAAGATAGAATATTATTTCATCAGGAAATTTTGAAACAAAGCAAAAGAGTTGACGAAGATTCTGAAGAAAGAGTTGTATCCCTGGTTTGCTCAATAAATCGTGACGAAAAGAGCTAGCATTTAGCTCACTTACCATGATCAGTACCTAAAGTTCTTAGATAAGGTTAATTCGATGTTTCAACATGGAGATTGTTAAAGCTACTTATGAGAACTGCAAGGTCCTTCCAAGATCAGAGTTTATGAAATTTAGCTCATTGGTAGAAAATCTGGAAAGTTGGCTTGGGCAGCTTACAATCGGTAGAAACCAAGTATTGAGGGCTAGGGAAATAGATCCAAAAACCCTGATTATTGAGGCTCATGAGAAGGGGTTAATGATTGCAGTAATTCCTTTCACTTCCAAGATTCTTGAACCATGCCAATCCAGTCTTGCATATCAACCCCAAATCCCCTGGACGACGGGAATACGTTGGTCTACATGCTGAGATTTATGCACTACAAAATCTGAAGATGAATCTTAAGTTTGACAGCGAGGTAACACTTGTTTATGTGATTCTGGAGCTTACTCTGTTACTTTCTTTCACATATTCATTTTGAACTCCCTTCACCAATCTTCTCATCCATGTTTTGCATTTTAGGTCCTATTGAAGAATCTTGCCGTTGATACGAAAGATGTCAAGCTGACCTCTGTTCACCACTCTTCTAAAATATTAGTCTTGTGAACTCGAAGGAAATCCTGACTTCTTCAACAAAGATGTCACGGCCACCAATGTCGTTCCTGAAGTCAATCCGTCATACGTGTCGAGCCACAGCCTAAGGTTGTGATTCCATCTCATCCTGGGGTCATTCAAATGCATTGTTTCAGTATACTGCTTCTGCAAATCATTCTCTGAGTCTATTGACCGAGGATGAAAAGATGGCAGTTTTAAGTTTA